>JAOXYI010288228.1:0-10526 GCA_028566495.1 Lithophaga antillarum
ACACATTAATAATGCATTAACTGTCGTATTTATCAACATTTCTGTTTTTGCTGAGGGAACAAAGGGGCACATCAATTTTTTCTTGGCTACAGACTAACACTTTTGATGTAAATTCCGTGAAAGGACAGGCCAATATCTGCCTGCACGAACGACGAAAAAATGATCCTTATCGCAACCCGTCCTTTATGTTATTTACAAATTTGTATACGTAGAAAGAAGGCTTATAGTATCCATCACCCCAGATTGAAGTGGATTGTTAATTAAAATTTAATTATACTGATAACATATTTTTCACCTAACAGCGGGAGACAATGATTTGCGACGTTAAGAACTAATGATTTCAATATGAGATCCAACTTTAGTTTCGGATGACAACTTGAACTGCATGAAATTTTCCTATTTGTCGTTACTTAGTCCATAGACTTATGGTTTATAAGTCTATGCTTAGTCCTAAGTGTTTCGCGGACTACATCGTTGGCTGCATTACTTTGTGTAATTACTGCAAAATCTATTCAACTAATTATTGATATTATTTTGTGCGTGTGTGTTTTCACCCGTCGTTATAATCTTCCCGGTGTTACTGATTTTTTTCACCAGGTCACGAGTCCATATGGTTTATATATTACGAAACAAATACACACAGTTTTCATTTTCACCAGCGATATTTTGGCAAGAAATGAACAATTGTAAAACATATACTCATGTGACATATCAGCATGAACTACAAGGATCCTACGCCTACATAAGTTAAAATTACTTTAAAATACCATATCATACAATAAATGACACTTAAAATGTTCCAAAATCGAACTATAATTTTGTTTGCTTTTTACTTTGGATAAAAAAGAGAACCCCCTTTTGAAAATTTCTGGCTACACAATGATTTTAGTCTTTTTAATCATCGGCATTATTTAAAATATGATACACGTATATAAATGAAAGGAACTTATGTGGGCAACCGATCTTTTTCAAATATGAGGTTGTAGTCTTCAATATTTCTAGAAATAAGTACCATGCGCGGTAAATTTTGTCATTTCTTTCTATAGGGAATATTAAAATTATGACCCTGACCTCGAAGTCGGTATTGTATTTGACATCGACCCTAAGTAAATAGTATCCGAAATAAGATATGTAAGATAGTCTTCCTTTATTTTATTTTCTAAAATTCTGGATCAGTGATAATATTTTAAATATTCATCTAAAACACATTACTACACGAGGCTCTTTGATTATTTTATACAATCATTTGCCTATTTATTTATTTATTTATTTTGAAAGAGGGGCGTTTCAATATATTGCAAATATTCAGATGCATGTTAAGGATTATAATTATGACAATATAGAAAGAAAATCCTAGAACGCTACAAATACATGTACCTCAGTTCGTCATTTGAACAAGTTTTCAATTTTAGTTAAGAATTATGTCGATGGTACCAATATCAATTTTATGCGTACATAATGAACGCTGAATGTCGAAGACAAAGTATAAAAAAATATTATTAATCATACATTTTTCAAATTTTAACACGATATAACACATTGCATTTCGGAATATTCTGATAAATTATATCGGTAACAAAAGATCTCAAAGTTTAAATTTCAAATAAGACGTTTTTATAAAAAAAATAATTCATTTTGTCACTTTAACTTTGGGAGTTTTGCAAAATGCATGCTTGCCGAAACGTGAGTATATACAAATACTATATCTCCGATTTGACATGTCTGAGCCCACAGATTCAAATTTATGCAGTTTATAAATCAAAATGAAATCAGTTTATTATAAAAGGGAAAGAGTTGCTGGATCGATAGCCGCGATGGATTTATTAACACAAATTTCACCACATATGTATTCAATATACAGTAACATATAAGTATATGCGTCATATAAAAAATAATTATATTTACTAATAGTAAGTAATACAGTAATTCAGAATATTTTCATGAAGTAATTTACCAAAAGATCAAAAGATGTCTTTATCCTCACAATTTAAACATTCAAAACTTGTTCTATCTAATGATCGACAAACTTAAAAAATTTATATCAAACGCATTTTAAAAATAAAACAAATGAAATATTTTGTCCTACTCCTCTAGAGAAAAGGCCACATGACTTATTTATTCAAAATTAAATATGCCTTTTTGAACGGCTTTTGACCATTTCAAAACCTTCAAATAAATAAGATGTTATTTGGTAAAATAACCTTTCATAAATTTAGTGGAATAAATTTTTGATTAGTTTATTAATATTATCGCCAGGATACATTTGGAACAAAAAATGTAGAAATTTTTATCGTCATTTTTGAAAAGAAATTAATTTACCTGTACGGACTTAGAGTTTTACAGGACATGTTCAGAAAACGGTCACAAGTCGATATTTAACTAAAAATGGAAAAGATTTACCAATTTCAGAAAAATATGAAAATTACACCGTTCGTTAGATCGGAAACCAGAGAATAAATCTATATGCGAATCAAATTTGTTTTTGTGAAGAATAAATTTATATTTATGTTTAAAATTCCAATTAGAAGCGATTTTCTGTTTTGTCCCTAAGAAAGTAACGAACCAACACCTACATGTTTTCAAATGAAATGGAAAACACTTTAAAAAGTCATATTGACACAAAAATTATATTGCTGAAAAGCTGATACATTGTACTTTTCGGATATATGCGAATCAAAAAAATAACTTTATTCACGCAATAACGGTTGACAAAAAAATATAAATATCTATTAATAATCTATAGTAAATTTATCGATGTAGTTATCGGGCAGATTTCACGCATGCGCAATGTGGGGTGCTGATAATAGTTGCGTATGTTTTGTCAAATGTTTTGTCAATCGATAACAGAATGTGGTCACGATTAAAAATTATTAGATTTACACGTGAATTGAACATAATCAGACAGGTAGAATATATTTTGAATGCTTTTCCAAATGGTTTTTCGTTAAAAATATACCTCAAATTTTAGATTTTCCAGAGGATCCTTCAAAGTTTTGTTCTACGCCATTTTCTTGATTCCAAGATATCTCGATCTCTAAACTTGATCCTGAAATAGCAAACTGCTGCACCCTGACGGAATGCATCGTCATGGAGAACTTCCATAAAAATGTCGAGTGTAAATGTTATTAAAAAACAAACGACGTCGTCAAAATATCACTTGACGTTGTTCCCATCTTCCCAAGTCAAGGGTTTCTGAGTTTTGTCGCTCCCTACAAACCCTTGACAGATTACATAAACAATTTGCCGGTTTTTTTGTTGGCCTTACATCCGTTTTGTGTATTACTGTTCAGCAAATCTTGACCAATGAAAATATCCAATACAAAAACTGCTATGGACGTTTTCTAGTAAGTTGTACATTATTTACGAAATGTTTATGATATATGTACCAGATTTAACATACAAGAGTTTACAAATAATGAAAAACTTGTTAGCAAGGTTTGTCAGGAGAAACCTGAATTCTGAATAACTTAAAATGGGAACACAGGTTGTAAGTAGGAAATAATTTGATTGGCCGAATTCTGATTGGTTCACATTAGCGTTGATGAAGAACTGGAATTTATAATCCTATTCTGTCAAGTCTTGACTTAGGAAGATGCGCTGTTCCAAGCGAGTTATGTCCCTTCTCCGAACAGGGAGGTTTCTTAAAGGGAAATTATCTTTTCCTTTTTTGTGCAATAGCTAAAATCAAGCAGCTATAAGCTATGCCATGCAAACAACTGTATGTTTACTTCAAAGCAATAAATAAATTTGAGTCTTCGTTTTTTAGTCTGAAAGTTCACTTCCGTTGAAGGCAAAGAAATGGTTCAGCTTAGAAGGGCGGTTTCCATGTTTCTGGGTCCTACACCCGTAAAAAGAGTATGACACAAGCTAAAAATACTATCACCAAGTCCAAATATTTAACAGATCCCAGGACGAACTCTCTAGTTTATGTGACCCATAGGCTGATACTTAATTTTTGATTATGATTTTACGATTTCATTGTTTTTAGAGATATAAAAAATTAACATGTCAGTTTTGGTTTTGTTTTTTGAGGGGTATGTAAAAAACTAGTGTGTGTTCGCGTGTTTTTGTGTGTGTATGTGTATCTTTCTATGTATATTTTGGGAGGATACTGAGCTAGATTTCGATACTTTTGGGGCAGGAGGGTGGTGGATTTTGCCCTCTGACAAGCCTATGTATCACGAATCTTTCAGAGAATCCTGAGCAAAAGATACATGGTTAAAATATCTACCGTTCACTATTGCTGTAACAATATTTATCTGGCATTATTTTTAAACTCCTCCAGGGACGTATATATACGTCTCTGACTCTACTAAAAGGGTGACTATTTTCCAATGCAAACTTTCTTACTGGTTGGCAATAAATTTTTAGATTGGTGGTCCAATTGACAAATGTATTTCTGATGCCTGTTGAAATTAAGCCCTGGAGACCTTTGCAGTTACAACTGAATGACACACTTTATCAAAACCACTGATATAGCCACAGTGTATAGATCTGTTACATTTCAGGCGCATTGTGTTTATATCCGTTAATAGTCACTTTTCCCCTAAATGCCTCATTAAGGTGTAAATATAGTGGGGTATACACATTAAAAGAGGACGTTTGTTGCAGGTCAAAAGAGAAATTTTAAATATTAAGCTTTTTCAAAATGTTTGCTTTTAATTTGACGGTCATGGCATCAGTTTTGTATCAATTCAACTTATGGTAAAAAAATAATATATATCAATTTTATAATTTCAACATTTCGTATAGTCATAAAGAAACTATACTGCGAAGGTTAAGGAACATCAGTGGGAGATTAAGTTCGAAAAAGTTAACATGAGACAAAGCAGTGTAATTCAAATATCTTTTTCTGTTGTTGTACTTCTTGGTAAACATGTAGGAAAACACGAACTGATTAACTTGTAAAATTTCGTAGTTGTTCCATTAATGTTTTATTGCACAGATAAAATCAATTAGTTTATCCAAAATATTATGATTATAATTTAAGGCCTGAGTTATCCTAATTTTACTATTTCAGTTAATGCAAATTTTGTTCGAATGTAGAAGTAAGAAGCAAGTCAGCAACAGACAATCTAAATTCAGAAATGGGGACAATTATAATTTGTTTGTCATCAAAAGCACTGAGGCTCTAATCAACCTTTTTGACCCACTTTTTTCAGAGTAGGCTGATTTAACTTTTTCAATATATTCTACTTATGTTAAGAATAAACTTGCCTGGTCACGGCTGGTCGTGTCATCACGCATAACATTTGGTTATGCAAACGGATACGCGGGAGAATTTTTCGGTTGTGCCATTATGAGTGAGACGAGGTTATTATTTATGAAAACGTAACTTTTTGTGCATATAAACAGCTCGTATAACAGTTTTATTGTGATCTTTGATTGGGCTTTATTTTTAACACGATTTTCCAAAGCACAAATCTGGTTACATGATTGATTATGTATGTCCGGCGAGCGGGCATCCTCCTAATGTTAACTTTTTGGGGTGGCCTGTATCTCAACAACTGCTCGACATATCTTATCGACACTTGAGGATTATTTTACTAATAAAAAAACTAAATTCCCAACTTTTCGGAAGTCTACAATACCAAATATGGCTACCCGCACTTGGAACAAACATGGCTGCCAATATTGCGTTAACTTTCTGAGGTAACCTGTATCTCAACAACCGCTAAAAATATAAGCCGTGTCAGATAGAATTTGACCCTACGCAAATTACTTATAAACATATACAGGTATGCTGTTTTTAATAGTTAATGACATTAGTTTAACCATCAATAAGAACGGTTGATATCCATCGCCAGCATATGCTGTTCGAAAGCATAACACAAAGAGACAGTGTAGAACATTTTAAAAAGTTGATCAACATCAACTACAATACGTTAGATGTACATGTATGAAGCTGCATAAGGTCAATGAAGATCAATCTTAATGAAACTTGAGGATTATTTTTCCTATCATAAAAACCTAAGATTCGGAACTTTAAAGATTCTACGATATCAAACTGGCCGCCAGGATTTGGAACAAACATGGCTTGCAATATTGCATAAACGTTCTTGGGAAACCTGTATCTCAGTAACCGTTCAAAATATCTTATTAGAATTATTTAACTTATCATTAAAAGTAGTATAATATTTTAATAAGTGCAACAAGAGTCCTCGTTTAATTCTATTGTTATATGTCACGTTTCCTTTGTTCTAAAGAATGTTGTGCCACACAATATTTTAGGTTAACATTGATATATGTAAACCACCTGAGTTTTATATGAAGGAAATATTTTAATGTGAAATTAAAGTTTCACTCGAGTATACATCTAGATATGACCGAAATCTTTTCATGTCAACGAAATTCATTTACAGAAAACAAATTAAATCTTTAAATCTAACGACATAAAAAAAACATTATAATGCATTTATGGAAAAAACTGAAATCTCACTAATATATTGCATAGGTAAGTAAAAAGAACACCATACATGAACGTCAGTATTTCATAAGACGTAGGGACCACAGCTTAATTAATGAAAAAGAAAAGATGTTTGAATGCACTGAATGCTACACGGTATCATTGACAATATAGATCAACCTCATAACTGCCCCTATCCTGAAGATAGAGATGAAGGGTTTGTAGATGGCTGGGACTTGATATTGCTGACAACACAAAGTTGTTTAGGATATTTATATGCCTTTCAACAGCAACAAAACTGACGATTTTTCATTACACTGAATAAAGATTTACCGTACAAAAAGAAATCGGACAATAATAGAAATGAATATTAAAAAAATAAAATCGAAATGGAGTATCTCGAGGGATATAACAGTTCAAAATGGAATGAAAAGCCAAATCGAATAATTTATTAAAACTGATTCTTTTTAAGAACACATTGAAACGCTTATAAAATGGGAAGTAACTACAGAGGTGAAAATATATTTTACATGGTTTGGTATTGCTGTAAGTAATATGCTGTTTGATAGCTTCGTGTTACCAAGGGTCTTGATTGATTGAGTAATTGAGTAATTAATCTTTTTTTTTTTTTTATTTTATTTCATTTTTTTTGTTGAAGATATTATTTTTTGTGCGTTCTTGAACGCGTAAGTGCTTTTTGGTCAGCTAAGACCCGTATAAGTCTCAAATGATAGGAAAATAAAAAACAAAAGAAATATTAATAAGTTTAATATCCCTGGTTATTAGTCTAACATGGGTTGGGGAGCTATCCACATGAAGACTTTACAATTAACTTAATCATCATTGTCTATGTTTTCATCTTCCTCTTTCTTGTCAGTATCGGACTCGTCCTGGTCTAACAGTTCATCAAATAAGTCTCTATTTCTTCTTAAAACGATTGAAGTGGTCGCATCAAACGAGTATCCATATTTCTCCATGATATCTTGAATGTCTCCAGTCATTTTTCTGTGGGCTTTGCTTAATGACATACAGCTGTTTCATTTCTGGTGGTAGGAAAAGTTCGTCGCCTTCTTTTCTAGCTTTCTTCTGGCTAAAGTCTTGGTCGCTCATGATTGTCTTCACTTTGGACTTGAATTCTTGGTCTGATCTCTTATACACATCGTCAATCAGAGAGCCAAACCAAAGATTATTCATAACCTCTTGGATGGATGAAACGTCGCAATCGTCGTCCGATTATTTCGTTTTCTTTGCTTCGCGGTTGTCGTCCTTCATAGAACACCCTCGTTCTACATCCGTCTATACATCGAAGGGTGTTGCAAATAATAATATTATACTACTACTATTAAATATTAAGATTTCAAACTTTTCAAAATTCTACAATATCAAATATGGCTGCCAGGACTTGGAACCAACATTGCTGCCAATACTCTGTTAACTTTCTGGGGTAGCCTGTATCTCAGCAACAACTCAATATATCTTAATGAAGCTTAAGAATGATTTTACTTATCATAAAATACTGAAATTCCCAACTTTTTGAAATTCTACAGTATCAAATACGGCCTCCAGGACTTGAAAGAAACAGGCTGCTAGTACTGTGTTAACTTTCTGGAGTAATCTATATCTCAGTGACCACTCGCGATATGTTAATAAAACTTGGATATTGTTTTACTTATCATAAAATACTAAAATTCCTAAACTTTCCAAATTCTAAGATATCAAATATGACTGCCAGACTTGGCTGCCAATACTGTGATTACTTTCTGTATCTCAGCAACCACTCGACATACCTAAATAAAACTTAAGGATTATCTACTTATCATAAAATACTAAGATTCCGAACTTATGTCAATATGGCCATCAGGACAAAGAAAAGCATGACTGCCAATACACGATTTAATTTCTGGGCTAACACTACTAATTTCAAGGCTGTTTAATGATCACAAATACCTACCTTCATTCTTTATCCAACCAACAAATCGTCAAAATTCCAAAAATGCAGAAATACTTAATTTCGAAATGCCTTTCTTACCTTCAGTGGATCCTTTATCACCTGTTGAAATCATTTCACTTTATTATAATCAGGCGAACTCCATCTGGGCAAAATTATTTTTACCTGACAGATTCGAGGAATGAAAATATTAAATTGCCATCAATTTGGTTTATATGAGGTTTTTAAGTAAGGATTCAGATTAACATAAAGTAGATAAGAGTTGCTTAAACTACCTGTTTTAATCTGAAACCGTCCAGCACTTAAAGCACATTGCAGAACAATGGGAAACTTATTGGTTTATATTACTAGTATTAGTTTAAATTCGGTTGCGTACTCGAAAAATACATATTCTTTACCGGTGATCAGTCGGGGGAACGTTTTGAATTATTACTATGAAAGAACAATAGGTGAATGAAATCGCAAAAAAAATAATGTTAGATAATATTTCAATTCCAACAATTTTATATTTGTTTCACAGAACGAGTAAAACATTACGAAATTGCGGTGATTCAACGGATTGAACTTTTTCTAATGTATCTCCTGCCAGAATCACAGGAATAATGAAAATAAAATCGGTTTCAAGATTGAACTTACATTGAGAGCTGAAACATCCGGTTTGCATTTTGCAGTATTTATTTATTTGTGCAAGTGTACATTTTGTGAGACAAGTGATAGAATTTGTGAATTTTAGTGACATTTGTAAACTCATTCACTATTAAAAACTCATATCGAAGATCGTTTAATCTGTTTCATTAGCCCTTTGGTCTCAAAGAAGAAACGAGATCTGGTCTTACTTTGTTACGTTTCCATGACTATGAGAATAACTACGTCTCACGTATAATCGATCGTCTCAATCACAACCGATCTCCTCATTCACAAAAAAATTACTTCTGCAGGTGTTTTTAGAGGTTTTAGAGAAAAGTAATACTAAATAGCTGTTATATGTATTTTCCTGTGTTGAAACATTGTAACACCATTTCGGAAGATTTTGATAACATTTTATAGGAGTTATCTCTCCTTTAATCTTTAAAGGATTATTAAAACTTTCGAAACTGAAGAATGACAAATCGCAAAAACCTGGCTCTGGCACTAAAAAAATGATTCTTGACCGAGATTGTTTTCCTACTCAGGTTCAATCCATCAAATATAAACGTATGGTACCAATTTCAGTGCGCATGACACGTGTTTCTGGAATAACCTTCATCAGGTACGCTGGAGACCAAAAATGTTGGTAAGCCAAATATATAGAACGTTTGGGAGCATCAATACCAAAAAGGACTTAAACAGAACACCCAAAATCCTCTAAGGTCAACTTTTCTTGAGGGAGTTTGTAGCCTTATTTTTAGTACAAAACTTCAGAATACTCCGGTTAAGTTTTATGGTGCCGAGGCCTGAGGACCTCAATGTTGAAACCCTCGACCTCTGTTCTTCATTAAAGTCAGACGATCAAGGTCATCCCCTAGTTTTTACCTCTGTTGTATCAAAATATATCCGAATGATTATATTTTCTATTTTCTTTCCTTATTTGTTAATTTTTATTTATTTTTGTAAGAAATGGTACTGACAATAAGTTGGCATTTTTCATAAGATGTTTTCAATCTTTTTAGATTGGAAAACCTTTCAGATTCCCTTAGGTCAATTGGAGTTCTAGTTGACAATAATTCTTTTATTAAGGTATAAAATAGTAGGTCCACGAAGAGCAAAATCTTTGAAAAAATGTTTCGATCCTAAAATATAAAGTATCTGATATTACAACATATTTCTACATCTTAAGATATTCCTATCCAATAAACAAAACTTATTATTGTAGCACTAGGCAAATGACCTTTAAAAGCAAGGTCAAAATTTCAGTTTTACCGAAAATGAACTATTTTCCGCTGTTAGAAACATTGGTCACACTCCTCAACCAAAGTTATTGTGGGATAAAAACAACTTTTCAATAAAATAGACTGTATGATCGAAGAATGTGGTCAGTAGTTTCTGTGAGATAAACTGGGTGACAATTAACAAGAATTTGGATAAAGACGCTTTGTTCTTGTTGTTGTTTTGTTGTTTTGTTGTTTTTTCTTTCTTTTTTTTTTTGTTTTTTTTTTTTTTTTTTTTTTTTTTTTTTTTTTTTTTTTTTTTTTT
>JAOXYI010288447.1:0-10526 GCA_028566495.1 Lithophaga antillarum
AAAAAAAAAAAAAAAAAAAAAAAAAAAAAAAAAAAAAAAAATCCGATGCTTAATATTGAGTTTTTTCTCGACAAACATTAAAATTGAGAAGATGAAGCTAACAGTGATTAATTTTTACTTCTTTCGAGAAATAGGGACCTGACCTTGCATTGCTTATTTGATTTACAGATTGTATGTTTTTATGCCTCAAAGACAGTTCACCTGAAGTAATAACATACAAAGAACAATAAATGTGAAGTGTTTTTAATACTAAGATAATCAATAAATCTACTCATCAAAGACAAGGTAGAGGAGAAGCGAAAAGACAGTTAACTGTTGCTTTTAATAGTAAATGTCAGGCAGCCAGAGTTATAATCACTTTTTAGAAGAATTTCTATATCCTGCTTGAAAGGTTTGTCTATCAACAACGAGATCAATTTATAGTTTGATTGTCATTCCAATTTTATTGTTAAATTTATGTTTGTGTACTATCCATAGCACATATAACTTATTTTTTAAATCAGAGTCTGATAAAAATTTATATAGTTTAAACTGAATCGCTCGTGTATATGAAGGAACAAACGCTGTTTTTCAATTTCTTTTACCATAAAGTCCCTCGAAAATCTCCAAAACCGAGGGGACAAAAGGAACAAAGCTTCTTTAAGCACAAGCGACGGAAATACAGTAATATTTGGCATAAAACATCATATGATATGAAGATTCAAACCGATACAAATGAAGGCACCGGGATCCAAGGGGTTTAAAAGTTTAAAATCAGCATTGGTCGGGGAAACCTTGTAGAAAAATATTCCTATGCAACAATGTTTTTCATGACATCCATGTGACATGGCGTTTGAATTTTAATTTTATGCAGGGAACGACTACACGATACCTAGAATAAAAGTGCATCGAATCCAGAATTTAGAAGCTATTTCTGCATGGATAACTCTTAAAAATCCTTTTTAAGAACTAGCTGTTATCGAAATGACATACATTGCATGAACTATCACTTTGACATGAAGATTACACGTTTTCAGAGGAAATAGGACCCATGAGGTTCCAAAATTGGATCTCTGAAATATATGTCTGCATGATCAACAGTTGTTGATATAAATGAATAGTCACTACAAACTCATTAAATTCTGAATGAACCAATTTTGCCTAGAATTGTCGGAAAAATTTATGACATTCTGACAGTTTTCAACATCATCTAAATATGACTTGCTATATTATAATATTAACTTTATCCAATTATAACTTCAAACGTTGGTCTTGACGAAATCTAGAAGTTCTCACTTTTGTCTGACTTTATCTTATCTATATCCTGATATTCTTCACAAATCTGATCAGTTGTAAATAGTCTCTTGACACTCTTTATTTCTCTTCATTTTGTTGACCTTTTATTCGTAGGATGTTAACATTCCCTGGTCTACAATGTTGATCCGGAGGAAGAAGATTTTTTCCTACTAACATGAATAATTTTGAATTCCTCTCCTGAAAAATCTATGAGAATTTGAAAAATATCTTGAAATGTTGGACGATGAAGACAAATTCCTACCTGAGGTAGGTTTAGGACAACAGATCGTAGACTTCCTGCTTAAATAGGGCAGTGGAAGGAAAACAGATCCTGCAAAGGAATTGGAGGATATCCCTATTTACTGGAATGTTTTAGTTTAATACATAGATAGAACCTAAATTTAGAAACAGACAAAATATTCATAAATATGAAACCTTAGTGTCTTCGGACTCAACCACTATTTTAAGGAAATTGTTTAAATTTAACAAATTGTTAACAAGAGGGTTGATCCATCTTTCGACATCCTGTCACATGTAAATATATATTTGTACTTAATACTATTTATCTTTATCTTTGTAAATTGGTTATGAGAAATAAAGATATGTATATCGACTTCGACTTCAATACTTGTACTTGATCATTTATGAAATTTTGTTGATGTAGAATTAGTTGCTAATTTTTGTGATAAAGTTTATGAAAAAAGTGGCGTTAACTATTTTTGGAGTGTAAAAATTGTTTAAAAGTGTTACGACTTTCTACTCTGTAAACAACCTTACCGCATACACTTATTAAACAGAAACTTTTTGCAAATTTGGTTATGATTGTATTTCTTGTAATAACCACAAATATTTTTTCAGTGCTGCAAAATATGAAAAACATACTATATGGACTTGCGAGGATATGATTTTTTTCGTTTCGGCAATAAAGTCTATCGACAAGTTGTAGAAAGTCTTATGGACACAAACTGTGCTCCACGTATTGCTAATTTGTTTTATTTATTGCTGTGAATCTCAATTTAAGGTCAGAATTCAAAAGGATCCATCTAAGCACTATTTGCTTGATTTATTTAACAACACATAGAATCTTATCGTGATGACATCCTTGCAATAAATAATCCAGATTTTCTTTTGTTTACTGATGAAATTGACCCAAAGAACTTATTCTTAACAAAGCTAATAATAGAGTTATTCCTTTTCTGTACCTAAACATTAGACTTTTACAACATAACTTGAACACCTGGGTATATGATAAAAGAGACGATGTCTCCTTTCCTGTAGTTGATTTCCCCTTCTTTGATGGTGATTTTCCAATGACCCCTTCTTACGCAGTTTTCTAAGTTGGTACGTTATGCCCGTATTTGCAATAAAGTTTCAGATTTTAATGATTACTAAAGCGCTCTTGCATCAAGGTATCATTAATATACATTACTTAATACAATTGCTAAATTTTGCCACCATTATAAAGATTACATGAGTATAATTCCACTTGCAGGGATCTCATCAAGAAAGGTACTTGTACATCAAGTTTTTATTGTAATGTCGTTAATAATACTAGAAATTTTCAATCTGAGTCTTCGAAATTTACTAAACCGCCAAATAACCTCAATCGGAAGGAATATAATTATCATGTTTTAGTTAAATCATTGTACTGTTTTTTTGTTTTTGTTTTTGTTTTGTTTTTTTTTTTTTGTCGGAAAAAATATTGACCTATTTATCATCTCTCTAGTTTACTATTAAATTTAATTTGCTTGCTTTTTGGTAGCTTATTTTGAATTTATTTTTGCTTGCTAGTATTAACTTATTTTAGTCCATATGACTGTCTTTTCTTTTGAATATCGACTTTCCATAACATTTTCCCTTACAAAAATGATTTATGCGTACTATGCTTAACCTAATCATACTTTGAAAGTATGTCCTTGCATTGCACGTGCTTCTCATATAATTGCTATGAATTTCACCAATTCAAAATTCACACATTTATATTATTTAATTTATTACCGATTTATGATAGTTTCTATTCCCACAATTTGTTGATTTTTATTGATGATCTGCTCTTGGGCATAGACCATGTATTTCTTCGGAATTTTATGACGAGTTTATATGAAATCGCTAGAAGTACCAATTCTGATTTCTTACTTCATGGAGCCATAATCTATTAACCAACTTGGCCTTTCTAGCTAGAATTCAGTTAACTATAATTCTTTAGATTGTACTATTTGTTTTGTATTTGTTTTTTGTTTTAGTATATGTCTTTATGAGTTAAAGGTCATTCTAAGCAGCTTTTTTAATGTTTCACCGCTGATTGTCTGAATATCGAGGGGATGGTTGAGATCTAAAAACTGTTGTTGAACCCTTCACATTTCTGTGTTTGTTCCAAGCCAGTGTTTATCTTTGTGTCGTTTTTGTTCTTGAAGTCTGAGCTGGATAGACGGGTAGAGTAGACAGTATTTTCTATTGTTTTTAGCCAGGTTGCTAACATTCCCTGTTTATCTTTTCATTTTATAAATAATTGGATTTGCATGATATTAGCATTGTAAAATAAATATATCTTCTTAATTGTTTACTGTATGGATTAAAATAACAAATCCTGATAAATAAATTGCAAAGGACAGGTGGTTTTCTTATTATATTATCAAACCTAGGATGAAATTAGAATGAAATGCTTGTTCTTGCAGTAATTGAATCATATTTATGCAAATATAGTGGTTTATGACGTCACAGTAACGTCATGAGCTGTCAGGAAAACAACCTGTTTGGTCAAAATTATCAAATATGGGCTATTTTTCGTTGGTTTTTGACATAATCAAGTATGAGCAAAACCGAGTCCGAGCACAATATTTATATCATCAATCTGTCTTATCAGTGTACATCTCCTTATGAGTTATCTCTTCGGTACTCGCTTTTGCTCGCATTTAATTTTAAATTAAACCATCCAAAAAGTGTGCATATTAAAGATTTTTGGTAAATAAGGACTCATTAATTTATGTTTCATGAATCAATCAACGCGCGATTGTTGCACTTTGCTTAAGATAGATAACAATTGGTTTATAGAAATGTCCATTCAAATTTATTGATTTGTGTCAAAGCGACCGTGGCGAAAACGTCGTGCGACAATCGCAGGGTGTCGCATGACGGTCGTGCGATGATCGCTGAAGTATAAATGGGATCTTACACATTATTCTACACATGATGCTTCTGATTATGTGTTCGTGTTGTACAATTTTTGGTTAATTCTTTGTTTCGTTTTTGTTTTATGTTTGTACAGATGTTGGTATGTTTGGACTGTAATTTTTAATCATTCCATGCTTGTTTAATACCACCTTACAGTCAGCGCTTATCGTATGAATGAATAAATAAATCTTTATTTGCATTAGCAAGCACAATTACAGCTTGTCGTTATACCCAGTGCTTCAAAATTAGCCAATTTCACCGCAGACAAGACAATATCTTCCCATGTAAACAAACAGAAGGACAAGTATGTTGAGACCTAAATATCATTATAAAATTGCTTACATAAAGTACTATATATTATGAAAATATACAGTCTGTGTCCTTATATGACCTCTTCAAAAAAGATAACAGTGCTCATTAATGCATACAAACTACAATCAATAAGCAAAAATGATATAGAATTGTGGACCGATTTGTTTATATTACTCCAAATGTCACCTGGTTTATTGACACAAGACACATTGTGTCATCTTGTCGTCCTTATTGTTGTTCTTTTCTTCCCTTTTTCATCTCGTCAATAGTAATTGATTTTACCTTTGTACAGACATGATTACGTAGCTATATTTTTTCTGGTATATTACTGCAAGTGGGCTGATGACCATTTCTGTAAACTTATCAAGTACCGTCTTACTGAAACATTTCATATAGTGAAGTATTTTTTAGAATAAAATTTAAATACCGTTTTAAACATGTTGAAGTTATTTTACCAATATTCCAGCAGGTCTGTTGGTCGAAAATACGCCAATGCAACGTTGATATGGGAAAATGAATTGCTGTATTTCGATTGGCTGACAATTTTTCTGTTTTCATGTGATATTTACTTCCATGTGCATTAAATTTTCAATTTTTATACAAAACATATTACTAATATTTTTATATAACTATGTAAAATTATCGCTAATTAGATCAATATTTTATGTTTGTAATGCTATTTGGGGGAAATTGATGTTGAGACATATTTGTTTCTGCAGTTTAAAGCTGCTTTGGATATTCTACAGAACAAACATGATAAATCTGTTGAATATTCTTTGTTTTTTTCAGGTGGTATTACTGTATATGATTCTCCATCCAAAACACCAGGCAGGTCGGGATCTCATACATTTGTAAGTATATAGAAACTATGTTGAAAATCAAGTCTTACACCATTGCAGATACAAAGGGAAAAATAGAACAGCCAAAGGTTACACATGAATTCTTAATAAGAACAACAAGCAATGATACTTGGATGAGAACAAATTGCTTTTGACATTAAAAGTCCAACAGCTACATTTCAGTCTTTTACAATGTAGAAAAGAAATTTATGGGGTATATGAGAGCAGGAAAGAGATACACTGGTAATTAGGCGTAGTTCTACGATTTTTTTTATAAACTCGCACACAGAACAAGAAAAAGCAAAGATAATTCTTTGTTATTTGGAGTGAGAACAAATATATTTTTGACAATAATAGGAACAAATGCATTTTTCAATGCATTTCAATGTAAAAAACAAATTTGTGGGCACATGAAAGGAGAAAAAGGTAAGAATGATAGAAAGATATAGTTCTACGAACGTTCTGACAGCTTTGGAGAGTAAAATATCAGTTTGATAACTGTCAACCATAAATCCGACAAAATACAATACAAAGTGACAGTTATATTGACAGGAAAACAGTAAGAAGAATTCTGATGATCCCGAAGGTCAAAATTGTTTAACTGCATCTAAACGTTAGTAGGATTGCTGAATGTTAAGTAAGGAATCGAGGAAAAGGACCCCGTAGAACAGAAAATACCAGCTAAATGTAATGGTCACCCAATATTTATCGTAATTCCGGTAAAAGTCTGGATTAGGTTGTATCAAAATTGGGTTGTTATTAGCCGATCAAATTACATAATTTTTGTTATTAGGAGGTAATTGAATCATCATTAAGTTTGATACAACCAGTCGTTGTTTGAACCTTTCTGTATAACGTCATACGTGTATTTGTCAAACAACTCTGTTAACAACCCATCACAACAAAGTAACCGAAATTTGGAAAATAACATCGGATTTCAAGCAGATTCCAATTCGGGTACCCGTCTTTAACGAAGAAATTCCATTTCAAGACGAATTTTGACTGACTAATTCAGGTATTTTAAAAGTGGTTACAAACTGATGCTCAAATTATTTCGTACTTGACTTTCTCTAACGTTAGGATCGAGGACGCTATCTTACGACAAAAAGTTATATGCTTTTTGCAGAAATTCTCCGCTATGGGATCAAATTAGTACATTGCGTGTTAGTGTTGAAACATTTTTCTTTACCGACTGAACCAGAACCTGATAACTTTTTTTCTCTATACTCACTAAAGACAAATAACCAGGAAGGAATAGATATAAGTCGTTGAAGTATGGGAAAGACCCCAAGAACATGGCTTACAGAGGATTCAAGTTTCATAGGCTGTGGTCACCTTAAACCAGATCATTTAAGACAGTTTTGTATTATTTCACTGAAATTTGCATGAAGATACTTTTAAATGAAATATACGACACGAAGTACACTTCATGATTTTAAGAATTCACGCTCATGTTTTCGGACCCAAAAGATTTATAGCATATTTATTATTTTAGGTGAGTTTCTCGTTGTACCGTAAAAATAGGATTGACTATATTTAACACAATCAGTTCTATGAAGAATAATTTTTTTGATGTTGTTCTTGCTTTAGCTTTGCGGGAGCCTAACTGTATCGCTGTATGATGTCAGAGTTGATTTACTTCGTACTAATTCCGTAACTAAACGGCATTGACTTGATTTATAGTTTACACACTTTGCAAACTTAAACCAACTCTCCAAAGCATCTTGATTCGAACTTGATTTTTGGAAGTCAGAGTTGACTTATATTTTTATTCATTCTTGATCTTTTCTTGGCTTAACATTGGATAGCACAATTGTTGTTTTCTCAGCCTTCTGTTAAACATGTTACCAGATGATAGAAATCTTACTCAAGCAAAATGCATCTATCAAAAAATCTAACATCTGTGAAAATTTTACATCAATTCAAGTAATTAATTGAATTAAGTCATAATTCGGTAACATATAAAAAAAGTATTAACCTTTCACATATTACAATCAATATTTAATAATATTATTATTAGCGCAAAATATTAATGTGTATTGCATGATCAATAGATTAATCTCTGCATCAAATAGCAAACAATTTACCACAAAGGAACAAAAGCTTGGCGCAGATATCATAATTATTTTTTTTGGATATTTTACTTTGGAAAATATCTGTAACTAATAATCGATCAAATAATTTATAACATGATTGGTATTTAAAACACCATAGATGAGAGCCTCGGCATACAGTTTATAATATGGCCTTAGAAATATTAGAAAACAACCGAAATCCGATGAATCAGATAAATATGGACACAGTTCTTTTTCTGACTCTCATTTCTTTTGTTACAGTAATACACATGACAAATTATCGTTTATTTTATTTTTTTCGTAAAAAATAATGGTCTTAAAAATTATCTCTCTTTATTTGTTTATTTCTTACATACATACATACATACTTCTCATTGACTTTGAAAACCTACAACTGTCCTGCTCTTAATGTCATATCAGGATTCGGACGGTAGTCATAAAAGAGTAAAATATTTGGAAAAAACTTCCAGTACATCATAACAAGACAACCCAAATTTATATATTACATATTCTCACTTTTGTAAGAGTTACCTCCCATTCTGATATGTATATGATATATATATAGCTATATATGGGAATTTCTGGAGAAAATTTATTATCTATACTTGGTCTGTATGGTGGAGAAATTCATTACTATAATGAACATATATAGTTAAAATATGACACTTTGATAATATTTACAGCTGAATTTTAATTATGAAAAGGAAAATGCTACAGTTACACAATATATATATCTGAAAAGGAAGTAACTCTCAAGAAAGGGAGGTAAGTTGTGTAAACCGTAAAGATGAAATACATATACAATCATAATGAGCACTAACATTCCCATAAAAACTTAGTTGAACCCGTTAAGCTTCTGTTCCATGTATTTTCAGGTATCATCGTTTAGTATCAAAGCAAGATTTCAGGAAAGGAACCGTGTTGTACATGAAGGATGTCAAAATTTGAAACAGTACTATATTGCTCAAAATTCAGAGGCAGCTGTCAAAGAACATTTAGTTATTGACAGAAAGAAAAATATTGTATATTGTGCTATAGAGAAAATAGGATGTACGTTTTGGAAACGGATCTTTCAGATTTTAAGTGGTTGGCGGAATGTGACAGATCCCTTCAGTATAAGAGGAATACATGCTTATGAAGGGTATCAAACTGCAAAACGACTGCCATTTGACAAAATTCACCAAATTTTAAAACAATCTTCAAAATTTATGTTTGTTCGTGAACCTTTTGAAAGACTTGTTTCAGGGTATGCGGATAAATTATATTCCCCAAATGCAGCTTATTGGAATTTTATTGGGAGATACATAGTGACGAATTTCCGTGAAAAGCCGACAAACTTGAGTTTGGATTGTGGGCATGACATTACGTTCGAAGAATTCGTCAAATATTTTATTTATTCACAGAGTACAAATGAGCATAGGGACGCACATTTTGTGCCAAGTTTTGAACACTGTCGTCCATGTGAAATAGAGTATGATTATATTGGTAAAATGGAAACTTTTAAAGACGATACCTTTCAAATACTCAAAGACCTTAATTTAGAAAAAGTTGTAAAATTTGGAGATTTTCAAAATGAAACTGAGACCGATGCTATTGTAGACACGGTTGATTACGTATACTCGATGAAGCGTGCTATCGAAAGGTGTATGACGTTGCCAAATGCATTGTTTCGTTCATTTAGAAAATTACAAATCCGGGGAATTATAAGTAAGGACATCAAATTCCCGTATGATATCAGTAAACAGACAGAAATATCACCACATGAATTTAAACAATTTCTTTTGAACGCTCATGCACAGTCTGGTGATCCGAATGTGCGAAAGAAAAATAGAGAGGAGGCATTTTTAGAAGCGTACAGTAAAATATCGCCTGTTTTATTAGACAGATTAAGACGAACTTTGATGATAGATACTATATTATTTGGATATGAAGAAATGCCAAAAAAAATTACAGATTTAGGAAATAAGACTCCTCATAACGGAAATTTTAGATATTTTACGATGTAGTTAGTGCTCGGTACTCTAATAAACCCCTAAAACAGTCAAAAACATGGTGCGATAATGATGTTATTTGACCATAAGTTTTGATGGAACGAAAAAGGAACTACTTACTTTCAATTATTTATCCTCTTACAAAAAAATAGTAACAGAAAACAAGAGGTTAAACCCATTTAATCATTTATCATAACTTTGAAACGTCATGCTTGTACATTTCAGTCTGAGGGAAGGGCAATTTATTGACGAATGATTTTTTGAAGAAGTTGTATTTTGAAAATCGTAGCAGCAGCTTTATAATTTTATATAAAGAATTATTATTAAAAAACAACGACTTCCATCAGTGCAAATTATAAAATGATACAACCGAATTCTGCATATCTTTTTCACTCCAATATATGTCAAACATTGGCTAAGACCGATAGTTTTCAGCAAATTCACTACTGCTCCGGCGCCATAAAAATTATTCTTGGCTGAGAATTATTTCTTACTCAAGTCTGACCAATCAAGACTTTAGAAAACTCTGGTTGTCATGGTATTTGAGAAAATGCATAGACTTAAGAATATTTTAGGTTTTATGATACTGGGCCCATATTTTCACTACCCAAATTCTTCAAAAAATATGTCTTGTTTGATCCTCTGGATGTATGATTTTATCAACATTCATTTCGGTAATCTCCTCATTTAATATATATCTTAAAGGCCAATTAGCCATATTTTAGGTTTATTTTTGACGAATGTGTTGCACATTTCAATCTGGGAGCGGGGGCAATTTATTGACGAATGTGTTCTAATGATCTGTTACTATCAGTGTTCTAGAGGGGCAATTTATTGACGAATGTGCTGTTAAGATGTGGCAC
>JAOXYI010288666.1:0-10525 GCA_028566495.1 Lithophaga antillarum
TATATACTAATTGTATACCAAGGTTGGTTGAGATCCTTCACAAGATGTTAAGTTTAGAGCGTCCACAATGTTAGAGCGTCCACAATGTTAATATAGGCTTTTTTACAGGAATAAAATTCAAAGTCCCACTGTGACCTTGACCTTTGACCTATGACCTTGAAAATCAATAGGCTTCTGAACATTCTTACATACTAACTGTATGCCAAGTTTGGTTAAGATCCCTAAAAAGATGTTAGTCTAGAGTGTCCACAAGGTTAATATAAGCAAAAACTTTCAAAGTCCCAAGGTGACCTTGACCTTTGATCTATGACTTGAAAATCATTAGGTTTCTAAACATTCTTACACTAACTGTATACCAAGTTTGGTTAAGATCCCTCAAAAAGATCTTAAGTCTAGTGTATCCACAAGGTTAATATAGGCAAAAAATTTCAAAGTGCTACTGTGACCTTGACCTTTGGCCTATGACCTTGAAAATCAATAGGCTTCTAAACCTTCTTTTGTACTAACTGTATACCAAGTTTGTTAAAATCCCGCAAAAGTTGTTTAGTCTAGAGTGTCCACAAGAATGTTACGGACGGACAGTCCCGTTACTGTATCCCCCATCGCAACTTCGTTGGTGAGGGGATAACAACTTTTACCACACGCTGATGATCAAATTGTTCTCACACTGGTCGGGAGGTTTGAAAATGCAAGGAGAATTAGAGAAAATGAATTCTTTTATGGAGTCTCCACGGATAATTGATATAAAGTGTACGTTAACTTTGTTTGTACATTCCGTTAACCTATTAACCTTCAACTATCCTAAAGCCATACATGTATGTCTATCCTTACGTGACATAGTTAAACAATCACTTGATAAAAGCCTATATTTTGTACATCAGATAATAAATATTAATACATCTGATATTGGTTGAAACGTTATTTGCTTACTAGTATGATTTCATGTTTCATATTTTTGTTATGTCTTGAGAAACTTTTTCTTAGCTTGTAATGTGCCAAAACTGTTTAACCTGTTATAATAAGAATAATATACTAATAGATTTTCAAACATGACTAGGCTTATTAGAATAAATTTTTCCAATGATATGCAGATGAAAGAAAATATCGACTGTGTTCAATAAATAAACAAACAAAAAGAAAAACAAACAATGTCAATCATCTTGTACACTAGGTGAGCTGATAGCACAAATCCATCAAAAATTGTTCCATTAAACTAACTCAAATAGTCATGAAAATAGCTTTCTCCCATGATTAGGTACATTTCTAACTTTCTAGACCGAGAGAAGAACAATTGTATAACCACTATTGGTTAAAATTTTATTGTGCGAATTCCCGCCACGTTCCCCTCTGTTCTCGGCTTGTCATTGATAAAAGAAATAAATATGACTAACAACGTCATTGGGAATTAAGCAAGCTTTCAAGGTCCATATAGAAATTATACTGACAAAGTGTGTGTTTAAATCATAGGATAAATAAATTATTCTTCTACTACTTGCCAAAGCTAGCGTTTAATTTCGTTATCTCCAGTGGAGAAACATCGTAATCAACGGGAAGCAGAAGGAGAATCTATATTTAAAGTACGTATAATATTAATTGTGTCAACAAACTTTGAAACTAAAAAAATACCTACACGTTTGATTTCCCTTTCCTCTTTCAAAATTAGGATGTTTTGATAAGCATAATCGTAATTGTTGTCCTCAGCCATCGGAGGTAGTTCTACATCTCCCCGAATATGGCGTGTTTTTATGGTAGTCCCTAATAAATGTGCGTGCTGATGAAGTCCAAAAACTTTTACTCCATTTTCTGGTAATCCCTGAAATAAGACCAATTATAAAATATGATTTTAAAACATTTATAAAACAAAGTATAATCATTGTAATTTAACCAGATATGATCCAGGACTAACACAGAGGTGCCCATTCGTAATATTTACAGGTTCAAAAAGATCAGATCTTTTATCAGTTGAATAAGATTTCTATCACCAACAATACAAGCACTTGTATGTCTGTCCAGTATCATATCGTACTCTTTTTTGTTGCATCGAATATTTAGTAAGGGCTTTCCTCTTCTACAAATTGTTTATAATTTTTGGAGGTTTATCACCATTTGTCATTCCCTAAAACGATAAGTAATATTATTTTCTACTGGAAAACGAGAATTTCGAGATGTTTTTAACCATTAAAGATAGACGAAAACGAGACCATTTAAATCTGTTGCAAACATGTTTTAATCAGTGTGTTTAGAGCTGCACACAACTGAAAAAAGGAATTTGGCCCAATAATGTGTATTAGACATTACGCGTCTGAATCATTTCTACCTGCTATCTTGCATTCAGTGGACAAAGGCAACAGTTTCTTCCCTAACAGTGCACGGTCAGACAAAAAAATAAATGGCCAAACAATAAAAACCTTCGGAAGATGGAGCGAGTTGACAATATACGCATTATGCGTTTGATTCGCAAATACATGTATCATCAGAATGATTAAGAAATTGGGGAAAAGAAAATGTTTCGATGATTGCGGTTTGTTGGGGGTTACAAATATGGTTGTCCCCATATGTACATGTATGCAGCTTTTATCACAAAGCTTAGACCCTGAATTATTATATTTTCGATCTAGTCTCCTGAATCTGGACAATTTTTTGACTGACGACTTTCCCCAATATTCTGAAACCGGTTTAACCCTAGCACTTTTAAATGCCAGTATCAAGTCAGGGTATCTCTTTTCCCTGTTGTTTCTCTCGGGCTTTGTCCTTGTTTTTGCGAGGGAATTTTGTTATAATGTACTTCATTATTGGTCTTTCTTGTTATGTTCATTTTAATAATATATATTTTATAAGTGACTGAATTTAAGGTATTCCGTTCTCGTCAGAATGATTTTCTACAAATGTAAACACAAAAGTTTCTAAAATACAATATAAATTTCTAGAAAAATTTTAAGCAAATTTTGACGAAAACTGCGAGAATTGGAATCGTCAATAGCAGTATTCCTTACACGAATGCCTGAAACATGTCTATTATATATCAAAGTAGGCTCATAACTATACTTAATGAGCAAAAATGATATATATTTTATAGAGTCTGTTACAAGAAAATATTTATATAACTGACAAACTGATCTAGATTCTTGTCAGAGCTACTAGAAATTAGCCAAATAAATTAAAAAAGTTATATATTCTTCTTGAAAATGAGCAAACCTTCAATACGGTACTCAGCAATATCTATAATTATAACTGTTTCAGGCATTCAAAATGGTAATGCACGGTTTCCCTTCAAATGGAAAAAAAGCAGCAAAATCAATTAATAAATATTTGAAATCTAGTTTCAACTTCGTCGTCACATCTCCTGTCTTCCATTGTTTCAGTGTCCAGTTCGAAGCATTCGTTACATGTGATTTATAGAAGATTGTTTACGTTTTTAAAGATTTCGAAATAGTTTTTTTGTTTTTTGTTTTTTCTTTTGTTTTGTTTTTGTTAATTTGGGGGTTTTTTTTGCTTGTGTTTTATTTCATGCGTTGTTCTTTGAAGATTTTATGACAGTTCTTTCCCTTTGTCCGTTAGCATCCAATTAAGACATTACGAACCTGAAGAAGTTGAAAACAATAGATATTCTTCCATTTGAAGGAAAACCGTGCATTACCATTTTTACGGGTATTACCATTTTAACAATGTACACATTCATTTTTCGTTTACATGTTATTTCAGTTTATCTCTGAGATCTCTTTTCTTGTATTACAGAGTCAGTGAGTGTATAAATATTGTTTATCGCCATCTGAAAATTTTACATCTTAACGATTTTACTTGATATTGCGAAAAATCCCTACGGTGATATTTCAAAACAGTTAAAGTTCTTTAATATTCCTCATAACTTTTTTCGTCTCTGTGGAGATACATCCAGTGTTTTCGTCCAAAATTTGTTTGATTTAATAAACCTACCCGTCTTGTACACTCTGAAGAACACTGTCCTGATGACACAAAGGATTTTTCATAAGGAGGAATAAACTGCATATCATGTATACCAACACCAACATGAAAACCACCAGCATCATACGTACGTAAAGTAGGTGTTACTATCAGTCTTAGTCCTGAATTGTCAACGATATCTGAAATTAAAACAAAGTAAACAGCGTTCCATTACTAAAATTTGTAAAATTCCATCAGTATTTCATGTCCACTTCATTAGGTTTTTATACTTATGTCAGGTTTTCTTACAAATATCTTGATGAACGCCCTGTTGTTGTTTAATATTTGTGTTTGTTTCCATTGGTTAAATGTCGTGCTAAATAATGTCACTGTTCCTAAGATTACTTTGTAAAACCCGTTTTTAGTAATTTGTTAATTTACCTTCTATCGGGGACCAAAACTGCGTATATCAATTAAAGGTGTTCGCTGCTCACATTTTTGGACCACTGAGCGTCATAAACAGGAAGTACTTAATATTGTCTTAATAAATATGATCACATTGCCAAAATACATTCCAACTAAGACGATAACGTCTTTTTAGTAATAATTTTCAAACAAAGTCTTGAATTTTTATGTTGTGTTTGTAAAATATGAAAATGACATAATGGGCTCAAGTGCAAAAAAGTTATATTTACCAGAAATCATGGTCTGTATGACCCTCTGATAAGAAATGTTGTTTTATCTATATTATGCAGGATATATTTTATCACATGTAGCTTCCTAGACTTTACTAAAGGTATATCAACTTCACATACCATGTTTTCTAGTGTTTAACATTAGAATATGAATAATATGAACTGTTTGAGGGATAAAAATAGCTGAAAACCTACATGAAAAACAGGTTTTTGGGAATAGTGAAAAAAATTCCAAACGGACCTATTATTTTTTAGACATGAAATAAAAGAATTAAGTGAATTACACAACCTGACCAAATTCTATGAAATCTTTGTTATTTTAAATAGGAAACTTTTATTAAAAAAATGAAAAATTCACATTTCCCCACAGGATTCTATGACAAATATTGACAGGGGTACCTATGTTCAAATCAAGTTTGCTGAAAAATCAAGCATACAAATACCTTTTTCAATTCATTTTTTTGTCTTCAATCAGATTAAAAATTATGAATATTGATATATGAAAAAAAGTTTGTTATTTTAAATACGAGCAGCAAACATCCTTAACATCAAAATGACAGAGCTGCCCAGATGTTGCATTAATCGGCATCTAGTAAAGAGTACCGCTCATGTGCACGCTAGGGGTCGTCTTATTTGCAACATTGATATCCTTTCTTTTTTTTTAATGCAAAGGAGATAGCAAAAGATCTTGGAAATGGTGTCATTATTTGTCCATATTATATACTGGTAAATAAGAACACTGAAATATTTGCTTTATCAAATGTATTTACATATAAGATGGAAATAAGTTTTGCGTGCCTGAAGATCTTACATACACTGCAAGTAATATCTATCGTCAACCAGGTATCAAAAAAGGGAGCTTTGTTTTAGCAGACTAAATGTTTTTAGTATGTGCTTATGTATTTTTGCCTATTTGGTTTAATAGAAATATAACTTATATAGTCTAACTCAGAGGGAAAATAGAATTTGATATTTATATGTTCCATATCTTCAAGAAGCAAAGAATACTTTTTTTGGAAGATTTAACATATCTTGTCAACCAGATATCAAAAGAGGGATCTGTGGTTTATAGCTGACTAAATGTAGTTTTAATATGTGCTAACCGTACCTTTGGATATTTGATTTAAAAGAAATATAATTTATATCGTCTAGTTTAGAGGGAAAATAGGATTTGATATTTATATTTTCAACATTTTCAAGAAGCACTGAATGCTTTTTTGGAAAGTTTAAAATCTATTGTCAACTAGGTATCAAAGAAGGGAGTGTAATTTATTGCCACTAAATATTTTTTAATATGTGCTAAGCATACCTTTGCATATTGGGTTAAAACGAAATATAACTTATATTGTCAAACATAGGGGAATGAGATTGTATATTAACATTTTCGGCATGTATGCCCCACCCCATTTATGATGCAAACTAAAAAGTTAAAAGGCTATTACTTTGTTTGATTTGATGTTTTGTTTGATAAAATTCAAAAGAAAAATAAAAATCACAACTTACCTGACTTCAAAGTAGGATTGTTATAATGTACTTGTAATCTAATGAACTTTGAACTTTCTGATCCACCAATCGGGTAGCCGACGTTCTCTGGCAGATTATACGCCTTTTGAAAAGATTAATTAAACACCAACTACAAAACATTACAATACAAAGCACAAGTCCTAGGTGTCTGATTAAAAACATTAAGACTACGACACAGTGAATAAATTAAAAACAAACAAAAAGAAAAATAGGGAAGCAGAAACTCCACAAAATGTGAGAGTGACACCTTGTGCTTCATAAGATTAAGCATGCATTTCATGCTTCGCTGAGATACATGTAACATGACCTTTATCGTTTCGAATAGTATATTTATAATTTAGCCGTATGTTTTGTAGAAATAATGTGAAATGTTTTGCTGTTTATCATTTCAATTCAAGATAATGCTAAATTAGATATTTAATACAGGGGACCGCGTTGGCTGAATGTGCTATGAAGTTGGTCACAAATGACTATTGCCCATCACCTATAAGGTTGGAGTTATTTGTCGAAAGTTGGTTGTTTTCTCCTGGTGCTCTGGTTTGTTCCACCAATAAAACTGTTGTCCACGGTATAGCCGAAAAATTACTGAAAATAGTGTTGAATCCTAATAAATCAATCACTCAGTCTTGTAAAAACATTTAAGCAAAGAACTAATATTTGTTTTTATGAGCGTTTCAGCGTTGTAGTAGTTGAATGGTAAGACTTGTAAATGTTTAAAAGGCTCATTTCTTTATCATTAGGTCCGTCTTCATGTGAATAAAAAATCTTTTTCAGCTACAGTAGATAAATAAATAAATAAATAAATAAATAAATGACCAGAACCCCACAATAGTGAGATTTTATTAAGATTCTAACCAAAAGTACCTCCTAATGCATCTTTTGATAAAAGCACGTGAACAGCATTCACTAAAAAGCCACAATTATGGACAGAATAATGTATATAGTTAATACATAAGTGATAAAAATACTTTGTCCAACTTTCGGTATATTAATGAATTTTGTATTAGGAAAAACCTGCATTCTGAAAATTTCTATGTACTGCATTTTTTATTGACTTACGACGCCACCAACAACCCATGCAGCAACAACATCAGTACATGTCAACAGATTCCTTGGGACATCTTTAAAACAGTCATACGTTCTACCAACATCGGTATCAGTAGCGTCAGGACACATATGAACCTCAATATGGTGTACATGGTTTACATTTATCTTTTCTATTAGCGGTTCATACTGCAAAAGATTGTAATTTTGAAAATTTTTTGTATGAGAATCCGAGATTAAGGTATCTGAACAGTTAGGCATAGAAGTGCATCTGTAATGGCATAGCGTTGACATAAAAACATTCATTCTTGACATAGATAACCCTCGTTCTCTGGCAAAAAAATAAATAAATAAAAACAATAAATAAAAACAAATAATGAAGTTTAATAGACGCCACCATCAATTCCCGGTGAGTCTAGCCCAGGTGGTCCACCAAACTGCAAATGTTACAAAGCAGCAAATACCGAAAGCACTTTTTTTCAGGACAGTCACCTAAGAAAAGTACAATATATACAGAAAAAGTAATTAAAAAATCCGATCTACATGCTTAAGTGGAACATGTAGTATATATTATGTAGGGGAAAGGGAAAGCCTACACGTATTCCATTGGATTGTTATATTACTAACAAACATGTCTGTCACACAACTCCTGAGACCAAAGAACCATTCTTTCGAAGAGGTGCTCTTCCAGATACTAGAAGGCAATTTAAAATGGACAACCCAGTCAGACGACAGATGGAAAAATTCTGGATGTGTTAGTTGAGAACACCTGAGCCCTAATGATATGAAACAATTGGAAAGAAAGGCCTGCATGGTAATTCTTTTGTATTGTCAGTGCAAAAAAATAGTTTCACTTTTACAAAAAAGGATATTTATCATGTTTTATAGAAGTTTAAAGATCACCTATATAATTTTAGTTTCCATATCAGTGAAAGCTCTTGGTTAGATACAAATACTGCATTTAAATAGCATCATGAACATTGTAAATATTTATTGCGAATATTTACATTTTTACACAGCATTTTGTCATTACTGTCTACAGCAAGTATACTACATTGTAATTGTTTGCATAGTAACGTCATATTTCATGTATAACGTAACCAAAAGTAAGTGTGCAATATTTTACGATATTGCACTAGTGCAATATCGCATCAAAATGATGACGTTATCGATGACGAAAATGAAGTTTTTAGCATTTTTAAAGTGTTTCTACACAATAACAGGGTTATTGCACGAATACTGGTGAATATTGTCCCTCGCAGAATATTAATTGCACTCGCAAGCTCGTGTAGTGTAATATTCTGCTCTGGACAATATTCACCAATATTCGTGCGATAACCCTATAATAAAGTGGAGGTAGCGTTACAAATAAAGTAGTATAGCGCTAAGTGTTTTCCATACATTGATTTTTTTTTTATCGAGTGGAGTTCCCCTTGCAAGTCACACGTTTTCCTGTTTATAAAGATCGAGGTGCACGTAGACATGTGATGATTAACTTAATATATAAATAGGTTTCCAGGAAATGCATAATTATTTAAATCTGGCAACAGTGAACAAGAAAGTTAACCTTAAACTCCACGTTACTAAATTTTATTCCCACCAAGTTCTGCAGCAGAAAATCTCGAATTATTTTTAAAATTACATACATGTAATCACCGTGATACAACAAAGACATAAGAGTTCAAATAATTTTTCTCATTAGTGTTTAACATAGACAATAAGAAAATTTTATTTGTCATGAAAATTTTGAAGCTTAAACTTTTTTCCTTAGCATAAAATTCGTATAATGGCGTTTTAATTATTTTACTAATGCAGCACGTATGATCCTCTGAAATCACTGAGCAAATTTAAACCAAACGTATAGCAGGGATGGTCATTGGGTGGTCCACTTTCTCTAAATTCGGTCCGTTCACCCAGACCTTAATCCCAAATGGCTGGTACCGCAGGATATGGTTTAACATAAATCTTCTCCTCTGAAACCCTGAATCCAATTTAAACCAAAAATGACAGGAATGATCCTTGGATGGTCCGTTTTGAAAATTATGTCCAGTAACATTCAACTTCCACCCAAGATGCCCGTCACAGTAGGATATAAGTTAACAAAGGACTCTATGGTAAATATGTGTAAAAATCTTCATCTCTAAAACCATTTAGCCAATTTAACCAAATGTGACAGGGATGATCCTTGGGTGGTCCATTTTCAAAATTAGGTCTGGCAATTACGACCTCCTTCCAACATGGCCGCCATTGTAGGATATAATTTAACATAGCACTGCATGGGAAATATGTGTAAAAATGTTTTCCTCTGAAACAACTAAGCCAATTTAGTTCAAATATGGCAGGGATGGTCCTAGGTTGGTACACTTTCTAAACTATTTCTGCTGACCTCCGACCTCAATCTAAGATGGCCTCCACCATGGGACATATTTTAACGTAGGACCTTATGGAAAAATTATATAAATATCTCCTTTGAAACGATGAAGTCAATTTATAACTAAACATGATTGGGATGGTTCTTTGGTGGTCCACCTCAGAACTGTCTAAATTTTCCCCAGAAACCACTGAACTAATTTAACGTAAGAGGTTCGTAAATGAACGCCACCAAACGGTAATGTCAGAATGGTCGATAACGATAGATCGTAAAAGGTAATATCACGTAATGTCTTCAGTGTGTCGATAGCGACGTTATCGATAAAAATAACAGTTTTGACGTCTTTTGCGCGGTAGATATCAATTTCAGCGACATATGACGGAAAAATGAAGTCGGTAAGGGTACTATATAAATTATGCATCATTTGATCGGAATTTTCAGTAGCTAGAATATATCAATTTTTAAGCGAAATTGTAGGATTGTGTGAAATCTCCGTTTAAAGGATAATTACGGGACTTTGTGAGAAAAATTTACGTGCTTTCTATATTATTTATGTCCTCTTACCATCAATCTTTAAAGGGCTGTATCTTCGAAATTAATTCGATAAGGTATGTACTTTTTTCGATTTTCTAAGAGAGTTTTCCATGTACAATGAGTAGGCAAAATTTAAGAAAAATTTGTAGGAGTAGTAATTTACGGACCTGTTACCTTAAACCAGATTTAGTAGATTTAAAAAATCAGCGAAATGGTTTTTAAAAACTTCAAACTTAAACTGCACATGTTCTCACTACAAGATCACGTGAGCGACACAGGCTCTCATGAGCTTTAATTACCTCGACTCTGTGATATGAAATCAAAGCACTGTCGTTCTTGTAGTCGTGTTTCTTTCTTTTTCAAGTTTCAGGTATATGGCTAGTTCACCCATGCCTTATCTGGAACCAATAGACTAGCCTATTGGTCTCAGGCTTTACGTAATCTGCAAATCAGAATT
>JAOXYI010288776.1:0-10524 GCA_028566495.1 Lithophaga antillarum
AGAAATTAAAGAAGTAATTTACTGTCATATGTTTTCCTGCAAAAAAAATTCAATTCCCTCTACAATTTTTAAAACGATATGATTCTGTCTTTTAGAATATAGAAAATGTTAATCCCGCGACAAAATGATCAATCCACTCCTCCTGGTAAAAAAGTATAAGTCCCTATAAGTCGTGCTATAAATGCTTAATTCGTTTGTGTATAGTGTTAAGAAAATGTTTTATATCTTAATAGAACAGCTAAACTGTTGCAGAACACTTTTTGTCCAAATTAAATCCTTATTAACACAGAGATCCACAGCGCTGAAGATCTATTGTGTATTATAATGCAACAATCAGGTCAGATATTGAAAAATACAGACAACATAATCCTTCTTAATATTAGACATGTCTGAAGAATATTTTTAAAATGTTATTTGACAATATGTGTTTTAAAAGGCTTGTACTGTGTAGAGTAATTAGAACTTTAGAAAGAGTTATCTACGAAAAAAATCTAAAACTAATTGTTATGCTTACAGTGTTTTATGTATCAAAGGAGAATGTATTTAGGATAAGTTACCCAAATATTATTGATTTTACGAAGCGTTCAACACCAGTAAATAGAAACAAATGACATGTATATGAATCTAATAATGCTTTGTATAATCATGCAGTATACAGTTTTGAATGCGCTTATCACCAGATCGTTAAGTAAAACAAATGTAATGAGATATGATGTCGACAGGTATATATGGTATATACAAATCTAGTGTATTCACTTAAACAGAAAACTGTTAATTAAAAGAAATTCTTAGGTAGGTAAGGTATTTAAGTCTAAACACAACTTATGTTAAACTCTTTTTATGAACCAAAAAGTTTTGTCATTACGAGAACCATATATTTTGTTGCAGACAAAATCTCGACATTTATCCGTTACTCTGTGTGTAAATGTTTCTTCTTTTGAACCACTCAGACAATTTAAACACGAAGCCTGGCGAAGTTTTCTCTTTTAAAAGTTCTGTTCGAAATACATTAATTTTGTATTGCAAATATTAAAAGATTTTTACTATTAACAATTTTTTTTTCAGTAATACTGTGATTGACAGTACCGCTTACAACCACAACTTTTGCCTAACATTATTTTTGGACAAGACAGTCACAACTGTTTAGACTGTCTAGCTGAAAATGAAAGTTATTGTAGACATTACCTGTACTGTGAATAACTGTCCGTGATTGTCACAAACATTTTCGAAAAACTTACCTGTACTGTCAATGACTTTTCATAAATGTCACAGATACATAGAACAACTTATAATGCTTTGACTGTAATAAAAAGAATATGCCGTAATAGATATTATCTTACAGTTTGTAATTTTTCAAGTGTATTAAAACTAAGGTCGACCTCCATCTTGTAAAAGTACCCTTAGCTGGGTTTGGCTGTTTTTCTTGTGCAGTTTTTGGCCTTGTTCCTCTTCAACATTTATTAGACTTTAAGTGTGGGCTATAAATATTGTATTCTGTGGTTATGTATTACAGTGATTGACAGTAAGTAAACGTTTTAAATGACTGTTATCATCATTTGCAACTTTTGACAAACATTTAAAGTAAAGTTAAAGGTTGAAAGTGATACTGACAATCAATCACGGCAATTTTTTCATAATATAGCAGAATTCACTCAAAATTTTAAATGTAGCCAATTAATTACATGTGTAGTTGTTTTACATATATATTTCAGAGAATTTACTCTTCTTATGCAAATTATGATTAAAAAAAACTTCAGAAAAAATATTCTGATTAACCGAACCAATTTGCAAAAATTGGTAGAAATGGTACATGGCATCCGTGTAAGAAGCTTGGCATAAACATTCATATGCTTAACTTTCAAAACTGTGTCTGCAACCTCTTTCTCCTACATGTATCTTAGATGACCTCCGTACCTCTTTTGTAAGAATTAGCCCTAATTTATCCTTGATTTCATTCAAAAGTCATCTGTACTGAAACCAAACTAAATAGTTATGAAAAATATTTTCCCTACATACAAGTTTAAAACCTGCATTTTTAATACATTTACTTATATTATTCAAGATTGGCCACAAACGCAATTTTATACAAAGGAAGGCTCCATGTTCAAGATTAACAGTTTAAGCATTACATGAAAAAACATTAAAACTCTTCAGATAAACAAAAACGTAAATACACCAATATTCGATATAGGGCATCATTTTGACACATATATTCAACTTTAATTACCCTGAGACTTGCAGATCTGATTAGTATTGGAATGCGACAATTAACAACACTGCTGCACTGCATCAAAAGCTTTTAGACATGTTTACTTTGTTTGCATAGATCCCAGATGGCCATTATCGTCCATCTGATTTTATTTACGGTGTTGTCATGTTCCTGGTCGTGACACTTCTACTGGACATGAGTTTTGAATCGTATGACGGGTGATGTATGCATAGCAGGAGATGCTTACCCGGTCGACGCTCCTGGTCTCACTCCGTTTGGAGTTCATGCAATTCCCACTGTTTTCACTCCCATGTTTTTCTGTCTGTAACTGGACTTATCAGACTTGAAATGACTTCGATATACTACCTTAATATTTAGACTCTTTATGTGACAGGGGACCCAACTAATGCCTGGCACAGTTTCGCTGTTTGAAGCCACGGCTATTATTGCTACTCCTGGTTTTGCTGTTAAAAATTACTTTGAGAGAATAAGCGTAATTGTTGATCTTTGACGATTTCTTCAGTTACATCGAGACTTACGATACATTTAATAGCTTATAGCTTATACATTTTTTTTACTGATCCGGAAATCTCAGCAATTATTCTCGACAGAGCTTTCAATAAGCCTAGGTGATTTTTTACTGTCCGTATATTGATGTAGAAGGACTATGTATCCATGATAGAAATGATAGTTTTTAATTGTGTACTTTCTTTAACTTTCGATGTCCACGTTGTATTTGATTTGATTTTCTACAGATTTTGTTTTATATAATATTCAGACTTAATGTATCGCTTAAATTATTCCGGCTAGTCTTTGCTTGGGCAAATACATACATGACCCAACTGTGTGCTCCTCAAACAGCTAAACCCGATCATAATATTTAAGTCGCTCTATACATTGTATCTGCCAAAAAATGTATTGATTCCCAACTACCTTTTTGGGAGTCTTTTCATTGCATCGTCACCTATTTTGACCTATCATTACATTACAGGCAAATTAACTGCTGAATCATACCTAGGTATACTCCTAGTGTACCATATGAAAGCCTAACTGTCATCCTATTCAGTAAACTACCAACATTTATTCCTGTTAATGCTATCTTCGTCATACAAAACAATACGACAAATATATCCTTAAGAATTTTTAACATTTGACAAACGTACACTTATATTGTATTAATTCTGCAATATATCAATAAATCTAAACTCTACAAACAAACTTAGCGGCGAAACTTTTGCCTTTTTTTAGTTTTCTAGATTATACTAGTGAAGATGGGGAATATTTATGATTTCATAATTTCTGCTTTATTCGCACTTCTTTATCAGAGGAAGCATATGTAAGTACACAATTTTAAATCTTGACACTAATTTGAATTTTGTACTGTAGGTATTAAAAACAAAGAAGTTTACACCACTTAAAACTACAAAAGGTCCGGAAGTATCAAAAATATTGCCGCTACCCCTTAAACAATGGGCTAAAATTTAGGTATATTTTGTAAAACAGCCATACAAAATCCAGTTGCGTTTATTTCAAATGAAGGCAATGTGCAAAGAAATATTTTAGAATTGATCTAAAACACTTCTTAGGAAACTAAGAAATAGTTATACATGACAATGTTGAAAAATATTTAATTTAAAAATTTTCAGATTTATTCTTTAATTACTTTTCGTAGAAACTGAATTCTGAATCACACGTTGCGGTTTGTTTGCTTAGTGTTAAAATGAACAACGTGAACTTCCCCTGACCCCCAAAATAAATTCATAAAAACATTGTCTAATTTTGGCAAATTCAATTAAGTTTGTTATATGACGAGGAATATTAATACATGTACATAATTTCAGAACGTAGTATACTGCGCTTATAGGTTTTCTGTAAACAGCTTGTGTTAAACAATAAAAATGAAAGATGGATGATTATAAAATTTTCAAATGTTTTCATTATTTCTTATTTAAACTAAAATTCTACATAATACGTACATGTAACATCACAAATGTGGTTTATTTGTTCAGTTCCAAATGTTAGGTAATAAGATGAATTATGTTAACATGTATTTGAACTTATTTGCTCAAATATTTTCCCCGATACCTTGTACTAGGACAATTTAGACATTCTTTTCATAGGCAAAAGTAGTAAAACGAAAAGTAGTAACTTATTTCTTCATGGATTTATATAATGTGCTAAATGCTTACTGAAAACAGTTAATGCTGTAAAAAAGTGAAAAGTGTGTAACCTTAAAATTTTTTATTTTGTCCTGATTTATGTATAATATGAAACCATATTCGTGGCATTTATTATACACAAATGTGCTTATTTATTTTATTTGACATATTACATGTTACAGTGGACAGTGTTATCATACCCTGGAGCCTGTTTCTATATAAAATTATCAAATACTACCCCTGACTATATAAAAAAAACTTAACATTATCAACAATAAAATTGCCTTTTTGCAAATGCATGTTCACATCAATCATTTTAGCGTTTTCACCCTCACAGTGACATATTACCCGATCAGCTGCTTTCTTCGATAAAAAACCGTCAGTCAGCATGAACAAAGACAAAACCGAAGCGTACATTACATTCAATATACACATTTTGTTAGTCATTATCTGTAGAACTTTATGACGATTTGAAGCGTATTAAAAGTATTTTGTTTTAAGATATTGGAAGTTCATTGATGTGTTTGAATACAAATTGGTGAATCGGTCTTTATTTCCTATATAACATTTGAGTAGTTTATTCCTACAAATAAATATGCATCATATTCTCACGAAGCTGGTTGACCATCTTAAAGTCCATATTACAGATGATATCACAGATGAATACGGACATGTTCCCAGTATCGTTTGTAGTCATTACCCGTTCTCCTAACCGGATTTGCGACTGGCTTTGTACACTGGACAATAAGACGGTCACACGTGCAGCAAGACATGCTTACCATTCCGGAAAACCTGTTGTCACTGCCGGTTTTTATGGGAGTTCATAGAGCTTTATTTTCAGTATGGCTGTTGTTTGCTTCTGCATTTGTGTTTGTGTTTGATCCTTTGTTGGCAATAGTCTTGTTTGTTTCTCTGGATTTCTCATTCCATTCACTACATTCTCTTCACCTGGTATTGGACCACTCCGCATTTTACATATATATTTCAGAGAATTTACTCTCCTTATGCAAATTAGGATTAAAAAAAAACTTTAAAAAAATATTCTGACTAACCAAACCAATTTGCAAAAATTTGCGTTTGTGTTTGATCCTTTGTTGGCAGTAGTCTTGTTTGTTTCTCTGGATGTATGATTTATGAACGCCAGTAATCTTCTCATTCCATTCACTACATTCTCGTCATCATTTAGACATTTCTAAATGATTCAATTCTATGGTTTTATTTGTTCGTTCGACTAGAAATGGAAATAAAACATTTATTTTAATTTATTTCATTTCTGTAAATTGTGGCAACATCAGGGTGCATACTCGAAATGTAAGGTAAATCTAGTACAGTTGTTGAAGTCTTAAACCTGTGGAAAGTTGGATCAGATGACACTTTCTTAAGACTCCCTGGTCAATCTAAATTTCACTTATTGTACATATTTACTTATATGTCCTACCACAATAATTTCTGTGTTTTTGTTAATGTATATTGCAAATTCTCGATCGATATTTTTTTTCAATTAAGTTTGTAAATATATAATCAGCATACTTGTGTTTCATATTCATATAGAATTTTCCGAATAGATATGAATTGATTGAAACGAATAAGCTATGAAATCATGTGAAACGATTGTACAAAAAAATCTAAAATTTTCTGTAAATTTAGATTCAGATATATTATTTTTTTTCTTCCTTTAGAAGTATTACGTATTGTTGGGGTAAAGAAAGCAGAAAACATGAACACCAAAATTAAGGAAAATATATAAACTAATATTTCTTTCCGATTATCAAAATATACCACGAATGACAGTATAACGCATTAACTCAAGCAAGCACATAAATGCAGAGCACGAGTGTAATTATGTTGTTCGGTCATGAATGGTATATTTTTGATAATCAGACTTGTTAGTTATACTCTTTAATATACAGATACATTTATGTGTTGATGTTGAGGTAGTTACGCAAAAATTTTGAATTAAATGTGTTAACTTCTGTGCAAGACACGCTAGAATAAATGTGGTATATTTGAAAATGCATTATGACGTCACTAAAAATAAATTCAATAATTTCACTAGTGACATTATCATTTTTTTTTCATCGAGAAATCCCGGTATTTCACAGTCATCTATAAAGTAAGTACTAGTAATTTTTTTAACTGTTGATAGGTATGCAGAGCCTGTTATTGTCGCAACTGAGTAACTGACAGATAAATGCTGCTTAGTAATCAGCGTCGGCCAAATAGGAGAATGGAAAAACCATCTTCAAGAAACGAACTAAAAGGTAAGAGATTTCTGATCTGTTATTTTCAGTCTAAAACCAGTAAACTGCTTTACACTTTGCCCTAAAATGAATGAAACCCATCTTGATGGTGGAGATTACATTACTTCCTAGAATCCTGTGTTTTATTTTTGACATTATAGTTTCTTCTCCATACTCCTGAGCTTTTATTAATCACTTGTCGGTCAGTCCTCTTTTTTATTCTTCTGCAAGATAGAAGAAGACAAAACATGTGGCCATGTCATTTTATTTAAGTTTCAAATATATAGATTTCAGTGATTACTTACATCTTATCTACCCCAGTGATATTGAGATTAAGGAAACCCATGACACAGAACGATCTGCTGCATACTTGGACCTTTTCATGAGTATTGACACAGGGGGCTCTGACAGTCCAAGATTTATGACCAAAGGGATTATTTTAGTTTTCCTACCGCCAATTTCCTGTTCTTGAGTAGTAATATCCCTGCTGCCACTGCATACGGCGTCTTTGTGTCACAGCTGACAAGTTACGCAAGAACCTGTTCTAGTTAGAGTGACTTTTTGGACAGGTGTAAACTGTTAACACAAAAACTACTCGGACATGGACATCAGAAAAAGAAACTGGAATCGTCTCTCCATAAATTTTACGGTCGCCATCACGAGTTGGTTGATTCTTTTAAACTTTCGATGTTTCAGCTGGGTTCAGAAATGTTTTCTTGTCGCAGGTCTCCCCAATAAGTCCCTGATCCAACGATGTGGCTATTGGGATTACACGACGGGTGATGCTAGCATAGCAGGAGATGCTTTCAGTGTCGACGCTTCTGTTTTCTCTCCAGTCTATGGAGTTCGTGTAATCTCTCCTCTGTGTCGGATTTTCCTCTCTGTTGGATCTTTAGCTTCATCATACTTATGATGACGTCTACAGTAAGATTATTGCAGAAAGCCGTGGTACGAGTAGTTACTTTTTTAAATATGACTGTTAAATTTATACAACTCAGCAAATCTGATTTATTCAGATTCAACTTAATGAGGTTGCCAATAGAATAAGCTTGGTGAAAACCGAAAACAATAATTGATTGTCTGGTGTATAGACGTACGAACTGTTAAAAAGGTTTTCTGAAGCAACTACAGAGTTGATTTATAAGCACATTTGTATAGCCACATGGACCCTGTGGAAACAGAAACCTTGAAATTTTGACGGCAGTAGCTTCTAGTTTACCTTTCTATAATTTTGTAATAAAATTAATGAATAGTCTTGACCTGAAGCTCCGCTTTTAAATCAAGCAAAGTAAAATACTAAAAACCGAATGAGAGAACATGCATGTCTCATTTTTAAACATTACTAATTGCCTACATATATATTATAAATATATAAACATTAGACATACATTTGTATATCTAGACAGCAAGTTAGATATTAACATCAGTGCACGTCATACCTCATTAAATAACTTCGTCCATTCATTTGCCCATCCGCTACTTTGAACATATTTACAGATTTTTGAATTAATCAGTGTTATATGCCCCTGTGCCCCCCTCCGGGGAGGGGAGTACTTTGAAAGATTCATTATACATCGGCTTGTCTGAGGGTAAAATGTACAATAGTTTTTATTGTATCCCTCAAAACCAACTGTCAATTTTTGATACGATACAAAATTAAAGAAATCTCGGAGTCGTACTGAAGAAATAGTACGAGTCTTAGTATAACAAAAAGTTCACAGTACCCCCGGAGTCCTGTGCCAGTTTCCATCATAATTTACTTAACGGTTTCATTGACGTTATTTATTAATTCGGCCAAGCAGATTTATTTTACAAATCCAAATACGATTTATGTATAAACTGTCTACAATGTATTTGTATCTTGAATTCCGAAGTACCAGAAAAATAACACATTCTTTGATACAAACGAACGAGACAATTAAGGGCAAAGTAAGAAGATATTAGTTGTTTTACACAACTGATCAATAATATATACTTAATAACTTCATGCTAGGTCAACAACATTTTCAAATATCTCGAATGCTACACTAGTCTTAAGGATAGAAACCTGTTGACCAACGAGTAGTTTGTGTCAATACTTTTATTCGCCAAGTTCACTACTTTAACACGAAGGACGATAGATATTGTTTTGCCCGATAATGGAATTTCTTAAGTACTTTATTACAATGTACATCGCCTTAAACAGGAGAGAGATAAAAATAAAAATGCTTCAATAACTTTGAATAAATATTCATGTAGGAAGTTGGGTAAAACAATTTAAAATATCTTCCTATCACAGATATAAATAAATAATAATTTCGGTTATCCTGTTAAATGTCAAGATGATTTTTACACCAGATCGTGTATACAATACAGAGAAGGCTACTATTTTCAGGTAAATCGTAGGCCCGATGTACTACTTTTCAAGCACTAGATGCACATTTCAGTACAATGGACATTAAATCTCCTTGATGGTGTTAATTGAAAATTGTTCGACAGACATTGGTAGTAGATCACATCCTATCTGTCAATCCCCCGCTCCATATGTTAACATTTTTAAGCAACTACCCAAGAGCTAGTTCAGCAAGCAATACCCTAAAAGGTGTCTGTTTTATTCGTATAAAGTCATTAGACTGAATTAAAAAGCAGCCAAATGGTGCAAATACTGAAATTTGATTGGTTTAAGATACAAGAGATGTCATAAAAGTTCTGTTGTTTGGCTACTCTTCAACTTTACGCAGAAAGGATATGTTTGGGAGTCTGAGAAATAGGGGGCGGGAGCCAGAAGACAGACTTGGCGTAAACAGCAAGAAAAATCGAAAATTTAGGAGCTTTTTTGTTCCAACACGCCGGTACCTAGGAAATAAAGGCACCGGAGTCGGGAGTCATGGGGCGAGAGTTTGGAGGCATATATCTACCTTTCCTACATAGATTTTTATTCCTTTAGTATTAGATTTGTAAACTGTTTTTATATACCTCTAATCAAATACATTGTAGGTAGTTCAAGCTCATTTAAAGAGCGGAATCTTTGCAGACGTCAGATAATAGGTCACTGGAAATATCTGAAAGAAAACTTGGAACCCAAGGCCATAATAGACGATTTGATTTCTCGTGGTCTTTGTGGAGAAGATGGAAGGCAGGATCTAAAGGGAAAACAAAGACGACATCAAGTTGATATAACACTGACCCGTGTTGTAAGAAAAATCGATGGAAAAGAATGTTTTAAAATATTCATGGACATTTTAAAGGAAAATGGCAACACGTTCATTGTGAAGAAACTTGAAGAACAATATAAAGGTCCTATCTTAACCCGCGATCATGGTAAGAAAAAGAGTTTCTATTCAATATAAACCTTCAATAGTAAGAAAATAACAAAATTTTCCGAACAGCTCAGCGATGATAAGAAAAACCATAAAGATATTTACGATACAATGCAATGGTAAGAAAAACAGTAACGTTAATGTTACTGGGTGTAAGCATAAAAAAAACACAATATTTAACGTTTTTATTTTACAACTCATACGGTATTCTAGAGCCTGTTGCCAATACGGTGATTTTCTTAACAGGGCTCAGCTGCTGACGCAAAAGCTGCTCAAGCAGGGGTACATTGATCCTAGGCTGAAGTTATCACTTCAAAAATTCTACTGTCGTCACCATGAACTAATTGACCGTTACGGAAGATCTGTTTCCCAAATGAAGACTGATCTTTTCCCTTTGCCGTAGTTTTGTTCTTTCCTCCTACCGAATATGACTTTTTACCGGACTTGACATAAGCAACACGATGGGTGTCTAATTAGAAGCAAGAAGTGTTTACACTTCCGGAGCATCTAGGCTCACTCCCGGTTTTTAGTGGGGTCCGTGTTCCTCATCTACATTTTTAGTCTTTTTGTGTTGTTTTCTGTTGCATGTTCATGTATTGTTTGTTAGTCATTTTCTT
>JAOXYI010288887.1:0-10523 GCA_028566495.1 Lithophaga antillarum
GAGACAAAAAATATTTGAGCCCTTGGGTGTGAGATAGCCTTGTCTCGCCCTCATAAGGGTGAAAGATACTATATTTCCCACCTATGAGACAAAACAGTTCACATTTTTACCGATGTGAGATTTTCTTGTCTTGTACCCCGGGATACAACACAACTTATAAAATCACATAATTTGACTGACGTCAACATTATTTGCTTGCTGTTTCAAACGTTTACGGTGAGAAACAGAATCAAACACCGCGGAAAGTGTTAGACGAGAAAATCTCAAACACCCTCGGGTAAGATTTCTATCGTCTCTCCGACTCGGGCACGCCTCATCGGACACGAGAAATCTTGCCCTCTGGTGTGTGAGATTTTCCCATTTTGCATTTTACCCGATGTTAGATTCTATATATCTTTCTTCTAGGAACAAAATGTTATCTTGTTGGAACAAGATAATATGGTGTAGGAACAAGATAATATGTTATGGGAACAAGATACTGTTCTTGGGAATAAGTTAATATGTTGTGGGAACAAAATATTACCTTGAGGGAACAAATTATTTTTTTCTCGCATGGCCTTAATCTGCCACCGTACGAATTAATGTGGATAGGTCATGTCATAAAAAGTAGAAATAGATGGTTTTATGGTGTTATGGAATAAAGATTGCCCATCTAAAGACAAAAGAAACTGTGTAAAATGGTTTACTTTTATAAAGAAGATATAAAGAATGAAATACAAGATATGTTGATATGTAATTTCATTGCTAGGAAACTTTAAATTTGGGTAAAATGAAAAGTTTTCAGAAGAATGAAAATCCGACTATCAGAACATGTGAATAATATATCTTAAGATCAAATCTCTGTATAAGTAAATGTAGGTTTATTGCCTTATACACGTATTTTCTTGATGTTTTCAGCTGTTTTTCATGTGTTAGGTACTTAAATAATGGATTAAGTGTGCAAGGGAACAAACTTAAATCATACTTCGCTCGTTTCTCTCGGAATGTCAAATTATCTTTTTCTTTCAAATGTCATGATAAGAACCTTGCTTTCCAACTGTTCAGTAACTAACTATTTTGAGAAATATTATTCTGAAGCCGTATATATTCAAAAATGTCTTTTTTTCCTTTTTTTTAATAATAAAATCCATTTAAAAACTGAAGTCTGGAGTAGATGAGTTGTAAACCATACAAGTAACTATCTGGATGATCTTTTTCATTAGTAGTAAAATATTTTTGCATGGAAATGGTAACGTTGTCGGTAAAATAAATGGTCTGTTCCAATTATAGTGTTCTACCAAGCATGTTAAATGCCATGCCCTATTTCGGTGTCGCCATACCCTCATTCTTTGGCACAATACCCATTTCCCTTTAAACCATGCTTTTTCACGGGGTGTTTTGTAAATAAAAATGGTCACTGCACATGATTTTCTGTCATTTTAACACACCATATACAACACGGAGAAAAAAAGGTTTATTTAAAAAGCAATTACATTATAAAATATATGTTTAGTTCAAAAGTTTTCAAATTTAGAAAATAACATGCGAACTTTAAATTGTCATGTAAGCATAATAAGTGCCCTTTTTGTCAGTAAGCCGCCATGCCCTTTTCTACGGGTAAGAGAAACACTAAATTATATCTTACTTCCTATCTGATATAACAATCGTGTCATGAGAAATATATGACATTAATGTCCTACATGTATCGTAATTCTCGTAGTTCATTATTTATTTACTTTTTAATCTTTTTCTTCTTCTGTGGAAGAAAGTAACTTAACTTTGAACATTATGCAGATTGAAATGGCAAATAAATCAATCAATTCTAATTTTGCAACATAATATTTTTTTCTCTTTTTAAGATTGCTCACTGCCAATCGTTACATGTATGTCACCAGCTAACATGTTATCAACAGAGAGTCTCTCAACGGACAAACAAATCACAACTGATATCTCTTCAGAACAGCATAATTGTCATTGTCCATGCACAGATGCAACAAACCAAAGTACGACTACATTGCACGATGACGATTTAGATGCGAAGCTAGCAGATCTTAAAAATGCGATTTCGATAAGCAAGAATCAAACAACTGTATACAAAAATAGCAAAAGGTGCGCTGATGACAGTCGTGTATCTTCTAGATGTCTGGGAATTTTCGGAGTGATTGTTATTTTAACTGTTGTTATGGTAGTGTTGGTTAACGATTTATGGAGAGTTCTAGAGTTTTTCTCACATATATAGCTGTTTGCGTTTAACCTAAGAAATGTACAGTTTGATGGATGATTCTAGTATCACAATTTGTATTGAATTTAATCAATACATCTATACATGTAGAGAGACTTTGTTATGAAAAATAAACAAACTTACAATCAAGCAAACACTTGTTACGTACGGTTAAAATCAAAACTACAGGACAAACGCTATAGCTACAATTTTCTTATTTTAGCTTTCTTTTCTGAGTAGAAATATACCAACTTCGCTGGCGTATGGAGTCTATATTCATATTTGATCGACCACTCTAGGGCTTGCGTCCACCATAGCGACTTTCTAGAGAGGGTTATTACTGTCACAAAAGTTATATAGTCAAGGCTACCTCAAGCCCAAATTAATGTTACTTCGAAAATTTATAATCGCCATCACGAGTTGGTTGACCATTATGAAGTGTCCGTATCACAAATGATTACGGATATGTTCCCAATATCGTAGTCATTACCCGTTCTCCTTAACTGGTTTACGACTTGTTACTGACTTTCACATGTGGAGCAGGATAATCTTCCGAAGCGTCTTATGTAACTTCAAATTTTTATCCGAGCTCGTATCGTCGTAGCTTTAGAATTCAGTGTTGTGTCTTTTTTGTTTCACGTTTGTGTTTGATCCTTTGTTGGTAATGGTCTTGTCTGGTCCTATGGATATATGCTTTATGAACTTCGGTATTGTTCTCATTCTGTCATGTATCACCATGTGTACGTAAAAGATCTCCATAAGACTAACATAAAATTTATTTTGGAGAAAATTGTTTTAAGTGAAAATTTAAAAAAATGACCCCCTGCATATGCCGAAAGATTATTATATGCGCAAAATATTCTACATGTGTCAAATCTGTGAAAGGGTTTGCATATTTTACGCAGGTACGGCATTTCGATATATATATGCATACATTTCAACTAAAATTCATGAGTAAGCTTAGTATTCGAATTAATAGCACTGTTCTAGATCACCTTTGCATAGATAATTTAATTTGCTAGGTGTTAGGTTTTGGAAAACAAATATATTTTAGAAGCGTAGACAAATACCAGTGGTACTTCGAATATTGCAAATTCAGCACAGTTCCATGAATGAAAACTTTCGCCATTGATTGTTAAGGATTACATTACGAAGACCTGCTACGTATTACAATATTTTTACACCTCGAATCCAAAATCATATACATAATGTATGAGCTGCAAGTGCAATTGCATCTCTTCTGAAAACTAGTAACTTAGAGTTGCGGAAGGGAGAGGTGCTGAAAACATACAATTATCTGAGGTTACCGTTTTTATTAATTTTTGTCATTCATGTGAGGAAACGGTAAAGATTAGTTTTATAAGCTTTTGTGGTTATCGTTTTCAGTGCTATTTGACAAAACGATGAACAGTAACACCGAAATAAGAACTATTACAAACAATGAACATGACCGAGAGAGCTTCAAAGAAGACGATTCGGTTGCCATAAGATCTAAATTCGACTCTTGAAAGTTACAAATCTATATTGATTATTTTTCTGGTTAAAACAAGATATTCCTGCAAGAACGATAATTTAAGGAAATACTTGTCAAAATCCGCATTAGGAACATTGTCTTGATATGGCAATAATAAGAAATCGTCTTGTCGATTCATTATCTAATTTCTGCTCTTCAGGGCACTTTTTATTTTTATTATGATTACTTTTTAAATTTTCTCCATAATTTTTTCAGTTCCCCTGATCCGAAGGGTTATTTGAGCTTTTGCTATCAGTTGGCTCCAATCGTCGTCGTCGTCTGTCTGCCAGTCAGTCTCTCTCTGTAGTACGTAAACTTTCAATCTTCTCCAAAACCGCTAAGCCAGATGCAACCAAGCTTGGCAGGAATGTTCCTTGAATTGTCCTCTACAAAGCTGATATTTTTTTTATCACAAATTAAAAATGACAGCCAGGGCCAATAATGTATTCGGATTAGCTGAAATTTCAAAGATCTTCTTGTCAGAAACCACATAGCCAATGGAACTATAACTGTGTAAGAATTTTGGTTGGATGGTTCTCTACCATGTATGTAATTTTCCGACTTGAAGTCCAAGATGGCAGCCACCCGAGAACATAGTTCAATACAGGACCCAATTGGAAAAAAAAAACATTCAAAGATCTTCTTTCAGAAACAACAGAGACTATTAAACCAAACTTGTCATGAATGATCATTCGATGGTTCCTTACGAAGCTTGTAATTGTCATGTCGATTGGAAATCGAAGATGGTTGACAACGTAGAACAACGTTTAACATAAGACACTATGGAAAAAACAATCAATGGTCTTTTTCTCAAAACCAAAAGGGACACTTAAACCAAAACTGTTCATGAACAATCATTAGATGTTCATGTAGCAGTTTTAAATTTACCAATTATAAATCCAATATGGCCGGCGTCAGAGGGTATACTTTAACATAGGAACCTTTGGTAAAAACATTCAAAGATTATCTTCTCAGAAGAAATACATATTATCAAACAAAAGCTGTTCACGCATGTTCCTTGGATGACCTCCTCCCAAGTTTAGAATTTTCACGCCGATTATAATTCCAAGATGGACGCCACCACAGGATATTGTTTACCGAACGGACCTTATAGGAAGAACATTAAAAGATCTTTTCAGAACCAACAGGGACTAGTAAACCAAAATTTTTCATGAATGATCATTTGATGGTTCTTTACCAAGTCTATAACTTTTGTGTCGATTGGAAATCCAAGATGGCCACCGTAGGACAGTTTGAATAGGACCCTAGCATTTAATGGTCTTCTCAGAAACAAGAAAGACAATTAAACCAAAATTGTCCATGAATGGTCCTTTAACAAATTAGTAATGATGTCCGCCAATGCCAGGCATAGGTTAACAAAGGACACTCTGGGAAACATTCTAAGATCTCAGATATAAGACAGACAACTAAACCAAGAAAGGCGATAGAAAACCGAAGAAGCATTCAAGGTGGAATAATCTGAGGACGTAGGCAACATCGGGAACGAGGAAGACGAGAACAAACAAACAATACAGAATATGCAACTGAAAATACAACACAGAAAAACTAAAAAAGTAGATGAGCAAAACGGACCCCACTAAAAACTGGGATTGAACCTAGGTTCTCCGGAAGGGTAAACAGTTCGGGCTTCTAATTAGACACCCACCGTGTTGCTCATGTCAAGTCAGTAAAAAGTCATATTCGGTAAGAGGAAAGAACAAAACTACAGCTGTCTTCATTTGGGAAACAGATATTCCGTAACGTTCAATTAGTTCATGGTGACGACCGTAGAATTTTTGAAGTGATGACTTCGGCCTAGGAACAACGTACCCCTGCTTGAGTAGCTTTTGCCTCAGCAGCTGAGCACTGTCCAGAAAATCACAAAATAGTTTATGAATGATCACTGGATGGTTATTTATTAAAACTGTAATTTTATGCCGATTAGAAATCCAAGATAAATGCCACTGCGGTACATAGTTTAACATAGGACCCTTCGGGAAACAATAATTAGAGATCTTCTAAAAACAAGAGAGACAATTAAACTAAAAACATGAATGATTATTGAATCGACATTTCAGGATGGCAAATCTGTCATGGGTCTGTTCAGGAAATTTTGATTGTAGACATATTTTTTCAGTTTCGGATAACGGATAAATATATAACCAGGTGAACAATACAGGTTTGGGTGAGCCTCTAGTTTAAGTTAAAATACTATTAGTTTTTCATAGTTTCATTTTTTTTTATTTGTTGTGGCTACCCCAGAATCGTTGAGATATTCAATGTCTGTCCAGAAATATTATATCGGGTAGTGTTGAACACATACATCACGGCGATATCGACGATTGAGATTAAATCTTTATCTTGGTAGGCTGAACCATCGTTCATGTATAATCGTCCATCCACTAGCACTACCACCAATATGATCCACAGCTTTGGTAGCTCCCTTTCAACACCTTTTACAGCTGCATAAGTGGCAGAAGTCAATGCCTTAGTTACTAGGGTTTTAGCTGTCCAGGATGTAAATACTCGACCAAGTAAGTTACTCACTGTCAAATAGACCTCTTCCGCCGTAAACATACTTACGACGGTAACCTTTTTAAGTCAATAACATCTTTTATTTATTAGTATGTTTCGATGCAATTTTTTTGTATTCGTCATTATCGATTAACGCCAAGTTAACATTAATAATACAAATTAATGATTAGTTTGATAGTACAGATATACATATATAATTTTCTACCTGATCATATAGAAATGGCTCATATTTTTACTTGTTTTCACGCATGATAAATTTTCCATGCGTAATAGTAAATTCTGACTGTTATAAATTACCATTCTAACGGTGCATTCGACTATGTTTTCTTAATTCGCCGTCCGTGCGTTAAATGTTGATCTCAATTCAGAGTATATCCACGTGTATAACTTCCGTTAATTATAATTTTGGATTTCGAACTACTTTTAAAGTAAAGGTAAGTGATGTATGAGTATTTATATATGATCACTGATATACTATATTTATAATTACACAAAGACTGAATACGTACGCAATAAATATATGAAATAATCCCAAGAATCTCTACTGTAACTAAATAATTTGTATCTGGACTATATCTAAAAGTATATGAGAGCAATTACTTACATATGAAGTTTTTAATTCCTGTAAGGTTGTCGTCTTTTGCATATATGGATAACTCTGAAATTTCGATTTTGATAATATTAATAATCTTATGTATACTGTACCTTTGAGATACCATAGTTACTCCACCTCATATTCCTTTTTTTAATCACAAGTAACATATCTTGATCGGTTAGAAGTTACAAACTCACGCGTGTTACTTTCAAAGCTGCATCGTAAGCTAGACCAGGTGATGTATAGTACCACGGGTCAAAATGTTTCTCAGCGAAAAGCTTTGTTTCTTCTAGTTTTTCAGGTCCATCGACATAATCATATGGATACACTCCCTTTCTCAGCATGAGATCACTGTTGTTACCAAAGTACTTGTTTACTGTCTGGAATTTGTCCTTGTCGAAATCCTTTACCAGTGCTTCGAAGGAGCTGGACATGAACCTGCAGGAATTTAAAAATCTCATTTCCAGATCTCACACCTTTTAAGAAAAGCTGATATACTTTTCCTCATTGTTCAGGATCACGTTGATTTTTATCTTTTGTGTATCCTAAGCTCATGATGGAAAGATGCGAATAATATCAACTCAAGTTGTGTGAAAAGATTGAACAAATTTCGGTTTCTGCAACTTCAAATTACACTTCTTATGTACCGCTCCTCTATACTTTCCGACAAGATAATCATGGTGGCGAACCTTATCACCTTTCAGAGCATTAACACAAACGTGACACCGAATCGCTTCTGTTCCTCATTCGTCATAACTATCGGTTTAGGTTTATCATAAATCTTAGCGAGGTCAGTCAGTTCGGCTTCCATCCTCTTGACAAATTCTTTTCCTGCGTTTTCACCGCGATACAATACCGGATCCTTGTAATCGCCGTTAGCATATTTGTAGTAGTAGTAGCAAAACCCCTATGAAACGTGCTTCTTGTTGGCTATGGTATATGGTCGACACGTTTGAACCTGTATAGTGTGTCATTCAAAATCCGAGTACGCAGCAATTGAAACTCTCATAAATCTTCCTTCGTTTTTGAACCGTTGATAGGTGATGAGTTAAGGCATTTCTATTCTTACTGCTTGGTGATTACTCCAGTATTCCATTTGCTGTGCTATTAACTTTACGTTTCCGAAATTGTTTAGACATCTGCGACAAAAGTATTTGACATGTTCCTTAGTTTACAAGTGAGACGATAAAAGGCGGGACAAAAATTTGATGCAACAATAATGCTTCTTTCCATTCTTCTCGATGAGTAAAAGGTCTATCTTCTTCTGTCTTTTTTTCGTAAAGGGGTATATGCGTCGGAGATAGATAGGCTCCCCTTCTGTTCCGTACACATTGATCGCTAAATTTTGATTAAGTTTCCCAAAGCGGTCAGTGGCTTTCAGGGATAGTGGGAATTCAATCCCATCAAAATTGAGCTTGTCTTTCCATTGTTCATACTTTACAACCTGGTGGTATGTATTTGGTCAACATCATCGTGGTGAAGAGCTGATAGTACTGCTCATTTGAAATAATTGGTGTCCTTGTTCTGAACATTCACGAATGCCTTCTTCGTCTTCAACCATTTCGGAAGATACTGAGATTCTTGTCATGGCTTGCATTTGTTAACACGGACTTCCATCTCCACACTTTCTTTCTATGACCATACACTCCATTCTTTCTAAAACTGTGCAATGCTATTTTGAATCTTTTTATCTATTTCCGTCAATGCTTCGTCCCCGTCCGTTGATTCCGTAAAGATTCTATTCCCCGAATGAAAAATAGCTAACCTACTCATTTATAGTCTCACTCGTTGCAGGGTTTACCTTGACAAACACGCATGTAAAACTATGTTCACCTTCCTTCCTCTTGACTTAACTTTTTCAAATGATGTCCTGCCTACTCAATCTGGTCGCCTTCTGAAACGCAACTACATCCGGCAGTCGATGTGATCTTTCATGTGCTAAATACCCATTCGAGCCTTTTTCTCTTCGGTCACGCGAATATTCTCTTTGCTTCTTCTACGTTCTTTCTGATCTTCCCTCTCAACTTGTCTACTAGCTGACCTGTGTTCAGTCTGGACACATCAGTCACATCGAGATCTTTCGTCCGTTTCGTCAACTCTTTGACTGTCAGTACGTTTTCCCGTCTGTAAAACTCGATGTCAGTCTTGTATTCAGTGAGCTTGATAACTCCTTCTTCATTCTGGAATATACTTTGCGGTTGTTCTCCTTAGCAATGCCCCTCAACCCCTAAACGTTTTTGAAATCATGACTTCCGTTTCATTTGTAGGTGTGGAAAAAGCATATTCACTTGTTGTAGCCATCTTCTTACTAAAAGAACTCATTTCTTAATTATGAGTCTGATTTTCAATTTTCAATTTTAGTTATTTTCTTACTGTCGGAGGTTTTGAAGAAAAGGAGAATACAAAATTTTTATGTTCAGTGTTAGTATGAATGTATATTATCATACGGAAGTAAAATTTAGTAATGAAGATATTACAGAAATTATGCAAATTGCTGTACAATCCCATGAAATTGACACCGAAATACATGATTTATGGTAAACTTATTATCTACCGATGTCCATATATGTCAAATTACGTATGATAATTTTTTGGTGTAAATTAGTAAATGGAACAGAAAATAAACTGTCGGTCATTTCATATAGGTACATATAAATTTGTTCAAAATATGCAAAACCAATGTCGGTCGAACAGACCAAGCTTCATTGTTCTAAACAATAGAAAGGGTTATTTGGAAGAACATCGAGATAACTATATGTGTTGTTAGCGCTAAAATACTTGCACATTCTTGATTTAAGTGTTCGATTAAATCTCTCAATTACGACAGCCTTTCCTTCACTGAATGTGTGGTATAAAACAATGTCATGTTCATTTAACAACTTTTTAAACTTTTGATTATAAAACTCTGATCTTTGATCGACCCACAAACGTTCTGGTTTCCTACCTTGTTTTAATATCCCAGCAAATGCATCAGTAACTTCCTGTCCTGTTTTGTTTTTCAAAGGAACCGCCCATGCATATTTATTGAAAACATCAATGACGGTCAGAAGATACTTATACCCTTTATTGTCACTCGAAAATGCCTGCACATCAACAAGGTCAATACTCCATGTGTCATCGGCGTAAGCCACCTCCACTCGTCTTTGCTTAAATTTTCTACGTGTCGGTTTATGAAGTTCTTCAGCAAATTGATCAGTCCACCTTATTTCTTTTTCCTTTTTTTTTTTAACTTCGAGTCCTAATTTATTTCTTATCCCAACTGCACCCTGAATAATTTTCTTGTTGACAGATTCTCCAAGGCTTCGTGGTTTGACATGTTTTAATTCTTTCAACATTTTCTTGTCACAAAGTTGTTTATTTTCTGGATTTTCCCCGTAACAAATATCATGTGATCTTCAAGTAGCATCTAACTCATTTTTTGTTGGCAGGTTCATTTCATTATATGGTCCACAATAGTTGGTTCCCAGAAGTGTAACGCCACCTTTCGGAATTAGTGGTTCATTGTTTTGTGTATATCCAACTTTCCACCCGTAGATGGCTTAATAAACCTTTTGTTTTTTTTTTTTCATTTCATTCCGCAACTTACACATGTGGACTGTTCTATATATCGATTTTTTTAAGTTATTACAACCGTAGGATTTGCAGACCCTGTAACTTTTTTATCCTTGACACAATAACTA
>JAOXYI010288998.1:0-10523 GCA_028566495.1 Lithophaga antillarum
ACAGTTTTGCATGGTACTGTGGGTCCAGCAAATTACTGTGTGCAGCATATTGCAATGCCCAGCACATTATTGTGTCCAGCACATTACTGTGTCAAGCTCAATACTGTGTCCTCATTTGCTTTTAGTATACACTTGTTCAACTTTCTCTTGTCGACATGCTGCAGTCGTATCATGCTGCACTTGGCACATCCTTTTAGTAACATATTTTTTTGTTATTCTGTAGCCCAGTGAAGTTTTAGTGGGGAAAAACTGTTTTGTCTGTACTGATATGCTCATTGGTTTGGTCCATAAATCTGTCTGTCTGTTCCTGGATATGTTTTGTAATTAGGTTCACTGCAGTGGTACTAGAACTGCAACAATGGAACTTCATACACAGATACATGTTTAATAGTTCTAAGCCATCCTATGAGAATTGAATCACCTTGACATACAGCTTACACCTTAGTAATTCTGAAGAAGTTTTGTGCATAGGTCCTTTTCTATAGTACTAAAACCTGTACAACAATGAAACTTCACATATGGATCCATCTTGGATTTTAAACTGCAAGACAAGGATTAGATTGCCATGACCTCTTTTTTATGCTTTATTTCAGTCACTCTGGTAAGGAGGTGTGCTTAGGTACATTTCTATGGTACTGTGAACTGAACAAAAAGGAAACTCATATGTGGATTCCTTAACTTACATTTTATGTTCAGTCATTCTCACTGAGTTTTGCATTTAGATGGGTATCTACATCTATTATAGTAGAATCCATATGGTAAAGAAATTTTGTATGTAGTTATGTCTTGGATAGCTCTACACACCTAACTGCAGTTTGATGACCTTTACCTACATTTTGTGTTTCAATTTCTTTTCTGTTAGAACTTTTACAGCAATTACTCTTCTTTCATGGATAGTGCTAAATAACTGTGAAAATTAAGTTGCATTGACATATATTTAATGCTTGAGTGATTTTGTTCTTGGTTTTACATTCAGTTTTATGTCTGATTCTAGAATCTGTATAGCAAAAGAACTTCGTTAGTTGATACATCTTTGATCATGTGAATCTGATTTCTGTAAAATTCTTCAATTATATTCCATTCCCTTTGTTATGGTAATTTTGTAAGATGAAAGATAATGATAAGTATAATAACTCTGTTTGTTTACATTGTATTTTCAGGAAACTAGTAGAATATGTTAACCAGACTGATTTCCGTGGTGTATCAGGTCACATTAAATTTGATGGCAGTGATCGTCCTGGATCTATACACCTTCTGCAGCACTTCCACAATGGAACACGGCTAGTAGGACAGTTCATACCCAGTTTACGTGGAGGTCTACTTCAAATTCAGAAATCTAAAATTGTGTGGTTAACACCATCTGGTGCCCCACCTGATGATGGTCATGTTGGTAAGGCTCATAGAGAAAGACAAATCTGCAGTGTAGAATTAACAAAATTTTGAAAATATCTTGAATTATTTTACACAAATATTGTATAGTGGGTAATTTTTTATCAGTCTTGAATTTACAGATTGGAAGTTCGGACCTATTTGCAAGGTTTATAATTCATGAATATGTATATTTCTTAGATCTTGAATATGTTCAAATGTATTTTTTGCACAGATTTATTTTTGTGATGCGTACTTGATTGCAAAGCTGGCAAAAATCACTTTGTGAAAATTTGCTGCTTTACAGTATGTTTTTGCCAAGTTTCTCTTATGAATTTGACTTTTCACTTTTAACTGTATTTAATACTGAATATAAAATTTGCAATTAAGTATATATGATTAATAGTTTATTTGCTTTATTCAATTTTTTGTCACCTCTTGCTTTACTTTATGGTCTTTGGAACTTGAGTCTAATCCTTCCTATTAACTCACCTAGTACATGTATTCAAAGTTATCTCCAGATATACCTCAAATTGTAAATAATCTTTTCAAAATGACTTAAAAAAATTATAACCACTATTGCATTAAATGTAAGAAAATTTCTCATGAGACAAGTGAAATACATATTGTTTAAGATTCATTGTCATAAAAAAGGGCTGAACAAAGAGAAAACATAAAATTTTGTGTAAATCATTGTAAGACTTCTAAAACAACATTGTGTTTAAGTTGTTATAGACATTTGAATTGTATTATTCATAATTTACTGGTATTGATTTCATAAACTTGTATAGTAAATATAGTTAATATCAGATGGATTTGACATTATGCATGCATAGTGTGTCCTAATGAAAACAATCTTTACCATTTTATACCCATCTTACGACTCCATTATATATTACGTTGCACTGGCAGTGACACATACCTTCTGATGAAAACTTACTTATTTTCATTAATATTTTCAGATCCTGAAGAATGTGTAGTAGAGAGTTTCCGTCAGGCATTTAATGTGAGCTGTGAAATGGCAATCGTAATAGCCAATGTAATTGGCTTTGGCGTTTTTCTCATTTTGGTTGTATTGGTGCTAGTCTTTATAAAATACAGGTAAATAATTATTTTCTTGATATATAACAACATAAAATATTGTAGCTATAATATCTAACAGTAACAATTTACGTGAAGTATCAGGGCTTTTTGTACTGAACATTTGTATAATATCAGCCTTTCTTGCTACTAAAATCACATTTTGTGTTTTTCAAACCTAGTTTAAAAGTAAGGAACAATTGAAACTGGAAATCAGTTTTGGAATATAAAAGGAACTGGTGTGTTCCAGAAATTAGGACTTCATTCACAGTGTGCAATCTAGTTTACCATTTATTTTCTGATGTTTGGTGATTTTCTCCATTTACCCCAGTTTCCTTCACTAACAGAACTGATTGCTATTGATAAAGCTGAAAAATTGACAGGGGAATTAAACTTGCATTCAAACAAATCTGCAAGATTATGTTGGTTTTAGCTGGTTATAAAATGGATGAGATGGCTCTTAGGAGCCTCAGTTTTCAAGTTCAAAAATAAATGTATAGTATTTAAACCTTTGCTATCCTAATGTGAATAAAAACAACATCTAAAAAACAAAATATTTTATTAAACAGAAATACAGCTTGTGCTTACATCAACAGGTCCATTCAGTAGGTAGAATGTTTTACGCAGGATGTCATTTACATATAGTTGAAATCGCCATTATATAAAATGTTGTATTAGAGTCATGATAACTTTTAGTGGTGAATTTGCAACAGTTGTATAAACATGGCCATACTATGACCTGTATCTATACAAATACAAAGAGAGGGGAAAACCTGTTTATGTATCAAATTTGAATTCTTTTCCACCAGTGGTAAAATTCATTATTGATGTATAGTACTTCAGTTTTGCCAAACTTGAATATAATATTAAGTGTTAAAATACTTTTATTTTTATACTAGATATGATGCCAAAATGAGGAAAACACATGAAAGAATGAAAGAATTAGGACTACTGTCTTCTGACTTTTCCCAATGTTTATCTCTGGATGAATGGGAGATGGCAAGAGACAAAGTAGTACTGAACAGAAAGTTGGGAGAAGGAGCTTTTGGAACAGTTTTTGGTGGTGAAGCCTTTTTAGATGGTCAGTGCTGGGTTGCTGTGGCAGTTAAAGCCTTGAAAATTGGGGCCAGAGTGGATGAAAAGGTTTGTTTTTTAATGATTATAATGCAAAATATTATAAATATTATTATTAACAAAATGAAAAAAAAAAATCTTTTCCCTTCTAAGGTCTTTCTGAAAAGTATGATTTATCAGTAAATGCTGTTTCATTGATGCAAATTGTGCATTTGGACTTGTTTCCCTAGATAAAATAGGTGAACTTGATTAACATATTATTACAATGCTGTTTTCCTGAATTCAGATATTTACATGTGATAACTCATAGTGAAATTACAGTCCCTTTATAGTAATAAACAGCTGAAAATACCCCAAATACTTTGTCAATGTGAGATAAAGATGACAGTCTTTTTGACTCTGGCACAACGAAGTTTGACTGTAGGGCACATTTATATTTCATCAGTGATCATTGCACATGTGTCCATGTTGTGCAAATTTTGCTTTAGATATCTGACAATTAATTCCATAGAAATGTCCATTTACATATATTGAATTTTGCCAAAGCCATTGCATGGCAATCGCAGGGCACTGCACAAGAGTCGCACAGTGGTCGCTGCAGAAGTATAACTGAGCCCTTAGAGGAAGATAGGAAGGGAAATAATGAAATACATAAAGACAAAACTACACCACTTCATTAAAAAAAAGAATATGAAGACAAAACGTGAGCAAAGAATAAAAAAACCATCAAGATATCGAGACTTGGTACAGGCAGTAAATAGTGATGTGACAACTACTTTTATGGTTCTTAAACCTAAAAATACTTTTTGCTGGGAATATTTTAACTGACTTTGTAAATTGCACAATCTTGGAAGATTTGTATGTCTATCTTGTTTTGTAAATATTCATAATCATTTTCCTTGATACATGAAAACATTTGTAGCAGTTTGAATTTTTTTCCCAATTTGTTACTACAAAAATGGTAAAAATTGAACAGACAGGAATACTTTGAAACATGAGAGGATAAAATGACATACATTTTTTGCATCATCATCATAGTTCATATTTGTAATTTCCAGATTGATTTCCTCAGTGAAGCTGATATTATGAAGAGATTTAAACATCCTAACATAGTACAATTACGAGGTGTATGTACCAGAGGTGAACCTGTTTATGCCATCATGGAATATCATCTTCATGGTATGTAAGTTAATACACACATTTAAACGTTGTTAAGGTACTACTTAATTAAGAACCAAGAAGTGTTAGTAGCTTAAACACATCCATAGAAAAAAAAACCAACCACACTGGCTGTATATTTTGAATACTTAAAAATACAGACATGTGGCAAGAGCAATTTTTTTTTTTCAGGGTAAGCAACTAAGCATTAAATTTCTGAAATACCAGGAAATCTTATGTAAAATCTAATATTTGTGTGATTACTTCCCCTTAACAATGATTTTCAAGTTATTTCCATGTAAATTAATTCTCCAGATACCTCACATGAAATTTTGGATTTTTTGTGTAGGTATGTGAAAATATCTAGAGTAAACAAGATATTGGAAAAATAGATATCTATATATTGGAAAACAGATATCTATATAATTACTTGTTCCAAAAATAATTTTCTTTATATCTATATATTGGAAAACAGATATCTATATAATTACTTGTTCCAAAAATAATTTTCTCTTTCCTGTTTCAGGTGATTTGAAGACATATTTGTTATCAAGGAGGAACTTGGTAGGGAGTGACTGTAAAGAAGCAATGGATATAAGTTCTACCAGACTTACAAAAATGGCATTAGATATAGCTAGTGGGCTGAAATATATGCATGATCAAAAATATGTACACAGGTAAAATGTTATAAGGGTAGGAAGGTGGTGGATTTTACATTTCAACTAGACTTAGAGAAAAAGGGCATTTGGGAAAGTTAGTGTGCAGAAGTGCATGCTTGAATGAATTACGTAACAGATATTGTTGAATGTAATTAGTAAAGTGAACAATCAGAAGTGTTTGTGGGGATGTAATTAGTAAACTATCAGAAATGTTTATGGGCTTAACAGTTAAATTAGATTTACAAAGATATTAGGTTTCTAAATATATTTTTAGTGAACCTTCTTCATGCTTTTTCTAGCAGAAAAATAATGTTTCTACTGTACATTTTACAAAATATAACAACTTCTTTAAAACAGTATTTGCTTCCATCAAACTAAGGTCTTTGATATACATGTACAAATGTAATCCCAGTAAAACTGCATTGCATTGAACAGAGAGTCACACTTGTTTCCACAACTGGGTTATTCTGTTTTTCAGGGATCTAGCTTGTAGGAATTGTTTAGTTCATTCTAACTTGACAGTAAAGATTGGTGATTTTGGAATGACCAGACCAGTAATAGAATCAGATTACTACAGGTTCACAAAGAAAGGTATGTAAAACTATTTAGACAGTGTTGTTGTAATAGATCATATGTCTTAAAAACAAGTTCAAAAAGTCACTGATTTCATGAAACTGAGTAACAAACCTGTTATTAGAGACCACTTGAAAGGACCAGAAACAACACATTCTGGATTCTAAAACCCTCGCTGATAATGAGTAGTTTCGTTTTCTTATTGATATTTTGCTGCAAATATTTAAAAGTTTAGAAAAGTGTTGGGAAATATTTAAATTTAGTCAGTATTTCAGAGTGATTGTTTTCCTTTACCTTTACCAGAATAAATGGAAAATATATAAGAAAAACTTGATTGTTAAGCTGCCTTATTTTGTTTATGGTATAAATGCTTAGAAAATTAATACCCTGAAAGAAGTGAGCCTTTTTATAAGATCAATAAAGATATGATTCAAAGAGCTGATTATTTTGCATAATTGAGAAATTAAAACAGTAAACTGTAATATACTTTTTTACAGGAATGTTACCTGTAAGATGGATGTCACCAGAAAGTTTATGGGATGGTTTGTTTACAACTAAGTCTGATATATGGAGTTATGGAGTGTTGCTGTATGAAATTGTTACTTTTGGTAGTTTTCCATACCAAGGTCTGTCAAATAATCAAGTGATAGAGTATGTTAAAAATGAGAACAGACTGATTCTACCAGGCAACTGCCCTGAGGATGTGTAAGTGTTTACAGACAAGATAATAGTTGTTTATATTTGTTTGTTTATATTTGGACTAATGCCACTTTAAGCAATTTTCAGCAATGTCGTGATGACGAGTTTTACTGAAGAGGAAGTCAGAACCACTGACCTTCACCTAGCAACTGGTATGCCTTATTACATAAGGTACTAGGTCAGTGCACCTTTGTTTTGATCAATCAGTGTCACGTAGACTTTACATTTAAGAGATGATAGGCTACAGCAATCTGTGCATTTTGATGTGATAAACTGTCTAGATCACTCTGCCTCCAAGGTCCCTCATAGATACATATATAGATTTTACTTTTTTCACATGCTGCTAAAATGGAACACAGAAAATCCTTGCTACAAAATAGAACAATTACTTGTCTTGTACCATTCCATAAAAATATCAGTTTTGTGGGAACTTTAAGAAGAATTACTGGACTTATAAGTGGAATTATTAGATCTTATAATTAATATTGATGCCAAACATTAAGTTGCAAAATTGTATATTAATTTGAATTAAGGGTAATTTTCACCTTGTTTAACAGAGTTGCAGCCTTTGAAAAATGGAAAATTTAATTAGTAATATTGTTTGCATGATAAGTAAATGAAGTTTCTTTATTGTACTCAGAAGTGAGTTTTACATATACAGTCGACTCTCGTTATCTCGAACACAGATAAATCAAATTTTCGGATAACTCGGAAGTGACGTTTTGGACCCTCTACAGTAGAATCTAGCTAAATTTACTCTGGATAACTCAAATTTTCGGTTAAGTCGAAAAAAGTTGATTGGTCCCTCTGAGTTCGAAATAACAAGTCGACTGTACTTTACATGACTTTAAATTATGGGTGATTTTAATGTAGATGGGAGAGTTGTGACCTTTGAAATGATGGAATATTGTTTAGTGATAATTTAGGAAGTAGGAATTTACATACAATCTGACATATTTTAACGTAGCCAACAAATAGGCTACAGTTTATGACAAGAGGATGGTTTTGATGAAAAATAATAATTCATAGTAGGCATTGTATATAGAAACTGTCAGTATTTGAGAAAAATAAGACAAAATGTCTGAAATTAGTCTGATTATGGTGAAATTCCAGTTACATGTACTTCTACAGAGTTCCCCTTTGCTGTGATACTGCATTACGTTTGGTGTTTTTGGTAATTTATGTGTATAGTTTTACACTATCAGCTGTCTAATTTGGTTAAAATTTAGTGGAATTACAAATGTAAGTCTTTACTGTGCACTGATATTCCAGTTCTGCTGTTTTCCCCAGTGTCACTGCTTGCCTCATTGGACTACAAATACTTAGTTATTGATGTAAGCATTTCCTTATGAATGAACAAGTAAATGTAGTAACAGAAAATATTTAATGATAACATTGAATTTGCTCTTTCTTCAATTAATATGGAGGCCTGGGTGGCCGAGTAGTCTAGGTAGTTAGTTTATTACCAGTGTGTCAACATTTGGTTTGCAAGTTCAAGTTTGGTTCAGGGTGAAGTGTCCTCATCTCCAACATCAGTTGACAAGGATTACCAGTTTTTCTGCTGAAGGGTGGAGGGTGGGGTGTTCTAACCGGGTACTCTGGCTTCCTCCCCCAATAAAAACTGGATGCCACGATATAAGTGAAAAAATTCCTGAAAGTTGCGTAAAACCCCACACAATCAATTCAGTTAATACGTTCATTTCATGATGCATAATTATTTAGAGAAGTAGTAGTTAATATGTGACTGAAAATATTTCATAGCATTTCTCACCACATGTGTTTGGAGTGTGTTTCTCAGTCTATAACGGTGTAAAAAACAGAAGCTCTTTCTTGTGAAATATAATATTTCTTCGATCTTGATTGGAAATTTTAAATTTTGAATTAGCTAGCTTGCCAAGGGTGTAATTAATGAAAAATATGCCTATCTTGCATGGAGAGCTATCTGTTATCCACTGGAAACTGTTTAAGAATCTGAATCTCAATATTTGTTTCTGTGTAATTGCCTTTTTTCTTGTGCCATTTCAGATACAGATTTATATACAGTTGTCTGGCTTATGAAGCTCGTGATAGGCTTGATTTGGTGGACATTATAAATGTGTTGACAACTACTCCGTCTTTTCTGGAACCATGTCTGGATGCACCTACAAACAGTGTTTATGTTGATGATGACCTTGACCCTATGGAATTTAAATCCACTTCATGTCACAGTACAATGACCAAATCACATTCCACAAATTTTCTGCAGTTTTTTAATCGTCTGTCTCAAAGTTCTCAGGATGCAAAACGTTTGAGTGGTGGCAGTCAGGGTGCAAAATTATTGACACCTACAAAAACAATGGTAAAACCTTTCAGTCCCAGTCCTCAGGGAAGACAGAGAAGCAATAGTATTGGAACGCCACAGGCTTTCCACAAAGACAAGTACAGTGATCATTACGAAGTCCCAGATGATAGTCCACAAGGATCCATTTCAAACAAATCCCACCGACATTCACATGAAATCCCATCATCCTTTTCACAATGTCTGCCCTTATTGACATCCAGTGAGAAAGGAGATCGAGGTGATGAGACAAGTGATTATTTTAGTGATAATTCGAAAGAACTGTGTCAAAATCTGACGTTTGAAATGTGTCAGACTATCACATCTGTATGATCTCTATTGTGTATACTGTGTGTATGTTATGTTGATTTCACCCATGTTTGGATTTTGTAAAATGATGTACTCAGGACATCAAGCAGATCCAAAAATACATGTTATTCCATTACCTATTGTTAATTATTTGTTTAAGTTTAAAGTAAGTTTAGTGATGACTGTTAACAAATTGTGTAGGAGGTATTATCCAATGAAATTTAAGGAAGCATGTATATGCAGGTGGGAATTATGTAAATTCATTGTAAGGTTAAAAGTTATTTTGTGTGGCTACTTTTCTGGAAACAATTAAGGTGACAATACAAAGAATAACAAAGTATAAAAATTGACTAGACTTGTATTCTATTTCATTTAGTCCTACTTCAAAGCATAATTAGGAAGACAGTTTACTCAACTGTAAACTTCATCATATGTATACGATCCACTGAAATTACAGTAATATATCATAAAACACCATATTCAAGTGAGAAAGAAAGTATTAAAATCTGTTCAGTTTTCTTAGACCCATAGTAAAGATATCTCCTATATAATGGGAAATAAAAAAAAAAAAAAATACTCTGCATATTACTTGCAGCGAGGTTAAATAGAACAAAATACTTAAGTGATTGGTAGAAGTGTTACTAAGTATTCTTTATCACTGACCTCATGACTATCACTAAAATTTAGTTAAAGTAAAACACTAGCATGTAATATTTGGGTTCACAGTATTGGTGTATTTGACAGCCACAAAACAGTGCAGAAGTATCTGTAAATCACAAAATTATTAAATAATGAATACCTTTGCATGTGTATAGAACAAAATATGTATAGACTGATTTCGAGGAGTAGACTGTCTTGTTCATTTCTGATGCAGTGTTATGAAAATAGTTATTAGAGATTTAAAAAAAGTTTCAGATTGCTTCACCTTTTCTGTCATTCAGTCCACTCACAACTAAGGGTCTTAACAAAAGAGATAGGCAATTGTTATTTTTGTAAATTTTGATTTGTTTTGAATATTTTTTTGTTTGCATACGACCACAAAATTTTTGCGGTCGTATTATGGTATGATGCTGTTGTTATCGTCGTTTTCCATCTGTTGACAGGTTGGTTTCCACATGATAACTTCATATTTTAACACAATGATTCTTGGTACAAAATAAAGGTTGGGATTGATTTTGGAGGTTGTGGCCCTATGGTTTCAGGAAAAAGGGGCCAAAAGGGACCAAAATTGAAAATTGCAAAAAAGTGAGGTTGTAATATATCTGTGCAAAGGTAATGAAGAGTAG
>JAOXYI010289109.1:0-10523 GCA_028566495.1 Lithophaga antillarum
GTGGTGTTGAAAAACTGTTAGATTGGTTGAGCAATAGCAACACTATAAGGGCCAAGGTGGCTGTAAATGCAGGATAAGTTAGTTTGAAAAAAATTATGATCAAATTAAACTAGGTGTTGAGCAGTTATTTCAAAATGTAGCAAAGCTTGCAAAAACTATTCTGATTACATTGAGCTATGTTTCTAATCAGATCTGTTATATCCTGTATGAAATGAAGTCTGAACTGGTCTCCCTGAAAACAAGTAAACCTCAGAATAAGACATTTGCTCTGAACCATAACCTTTCAATTTCTTTTAAAATTATACTTGAACTGGCAATCCTTCGGAGTTGGCTGATAAACTGGTCCAATAAAATAGTTCATACATGGTCTTTGACAGTTCATTATACATATACAATGTGAATCATGATATGATGTTAAAGTAGAAAATTTATTCAAAACTGTTTTTCAGACTTGTGTGTGTTGGAGGAGGAACTGAAAAAAAATATCAAAACAATATTAAAATTCTCAATAATGCCAAACTCACATGAAGCAGCATTTAGAACATTATGACAGTCTCTTTACTTAAAAGAAAAGAGGGTGAAGGTTTGGTGATGCAAATAACCAGCTATGGTCACCCATAAAACCGGTTTAACCCCACCACTATTTAATGCCTGTACAAAGTCAGGATATCTCGTCTTTCTTTTGTTTCTTTCACATTTTTTGTTCTTCGGCTGTTTTTGAAGAAAAAGGTTGTGATCAAAGACATATAAAACCATTGTAATTGTGATATTCATTATTGACCCTTATTTTTAAATAAACATGGTTCTATGCATATACCACTAATTTTTCCATCAATATGACAACTTGCAACTTCAGTCAAGAGGCATTTAGCACTTTATCAAATGTTATGATTAGTTTTCACAAATAATTAACCCACATTATCCCTGTGCATCATTTCTGTTTTAAGAGGTATATCATAACACCTCATAAATTCAAAGATAATCGTACAATACGCCAATTGTACTTCGACGGGTGCCGCATGCGGAGCAGGTAGAACAAATGGACACTTCCCAATTAATTTTATTTTGTAAAATTACTTTAATTGCTGTACTTGTCAATTTAAATGTGCAAATTTGAACAATATATAAATTTCTGTCATACTTTGAAAACATTTTTAGTCTAAAATCAGTCTATACAAACATTATAGTGTCCTTGCTCATTTAATTTTAATCGATAATGTTTATAAGTTACCAAAACTGAAAAACCATTAAAACAGGGGAGATAATTTCATCTCATAATGACATGTTAAATGGACATTATTAACTATTATCAAACAGAAAGAATCTGGGACTATAATATTATAGTCCCAGAACCACTGTAGTTACTATTTTAAGGACAAAATGTTGAGGTGTTGTCATTCTTCTACTTACATCAAAGCGACCATTTATAAATTTAAATTAAATGATGTTTTTATTTCTAAAAATGAGGGGACATTTTATATTGCTAATGTTTCATCAAATGGCTTAATGTTATGAAAAGTGTGCTTGTTCATGTTGTTTACTAAATGTCCCTGTTTGTTACTGAAATTTTCTAAGTGACTAAGTATATATACACTTGTCAAGTACTGGTTCACAGGGTATAATATAATAGTTTGACTACTTGTCAAATTTATTTTTGTATCTGTTGAGAAAATAAACAAGCAAAATATGGAAAATTACTCACAATTCCTTATTACACTTTACATGAACCTTAATTCCTTAAGAACAAGAATATGACAATAAAATTCATCGTTTTCAGAACCCCAGGAAATGTTTTTATTACTAATCTGACAACAAAAAATATTTTAATTCCAGTTAAATTTTAGTCACTTTTAAAAACAGTCATACTTAATTGTATTATGACTGATGAAAATTTGAATTTTATTTAGAATTTTGGTGAATTGTTGAAACTACAAGATTTGTGATGATTTGTGTTTTCACATGTACTTGATATGAATGTTTGTTCCTATTTCGTACAGAGTGAAGAGGGTTCTTCTAATCTAAATTTAGTACCGTTGACATAAATCCAGGGTGAATGTTTCAAAATTTCCACATTAAGTATTCCTAACAACTTAAGCATGTGAAATACAATTCACATCATAACAGAATTGATGAATTGAAAGTTTTATATTAAACATTATATTTCATATTAATAATTAGATTTTCAACCCCGCCTGCCCCAATTTTTTCAATGTGAAATTTTTTTTATTTTTGATTTTGAAGATTTTCTTCATTTTTAAGGCATTGCCACCAAAAAAGACAGAAAAATAAAAATAAAATTTCCCCACCCACCCCTATTTCAGTTAAAATATGGATGAAAATCTAATAATTAATTTATTGTGGCCTTATGTTGAAGTTTTATACAAAATTCAAAATCATGACATAATAAAGTCTTAATTGGAACATTGACAGTTGAAAGTGTCATTGAACTATAAAACTGGAACAGCTAAACATGTACTACATGTATTATAGTCACTATGGATACAAACACAAACAATCATATGTATGTTGTGAGTTTATTTTTTTGAAAGTTTTTAAATGTTGTAGAAGTGTGATGTGAAAATACAATCAAAAGTTTTGCTCATTTGTCTACCATTGTGAAAGCAGTATTACCTGTTTGTTGTTATGGTAACAAGTTTTACCTGTGGAAGGAATGTTTTTGTGCAATATAGTCACTGCCAACTTGGATATGTGGAAGATACCGTTAAATTTCATATTAAATTATTATTGAATCTAATGCATGCTTTGTTTTGTTTTTGTTTTTCTAAAATAATTCATGGATAGTACAAGCCTAGATACATATAATCTTGATAAAAAATTAACAGTTAGCTTATGTCATCATGCACAAAAATTGACCAAAAAAAAGATTGCAGATAATGAATATGTAACCCAAAACATTGTCACCAGTTATATATCTACATATTCACTAGGATTTTGACCTTGATGGCTTAGTGGTCTAGTTGATTTGATCACATTTCCAAATACAGATCACAAGACATTTACATACCATTAGATTCTTGTTATAAATTGTGCAAACAAAGTTTGGGGCTATATAGGAATCATTTTGTCTGTCTGTCCAGTAAACATTGTCAGAAAAAATCTTTCAGTATGCCTTGTGCAATTCTGCTTGAAACTTGACATCATGCAGTTGAGCATTAATGTTCCAGTCTGTTGAGTTGTGACTCCTTGAAAATTGGAATATTTTTATTTTTTGTTGTGATGGGAAAATACTAGACATAGTGTATACAGGGGAATAACCTTAATTAGTTGCCATACAGTAAAAGAATTCATCCTGGGAAAAGAAGTTGCAGAGGTAGACAGAACTTCAGTCTGTTTAGTTTTGCAAGAGTTTGTTGCTACAAAACACAAACCTTGTCAATTATACTTCTCAGTTGTGCCATGCTTTTTGGATTTCCTTGAAAATTGACAGAATACAAGACCTTGATATGCAGATGTGTATGAAGCAAGGATGTTCTGGTATGTTGAATTTTGTAATAGTTACACGTCTTTGACTTAAAATGTTTGATGCTGTGGAACATAAACTTTGTGAACACAACACTTCCAGTCTGCCATGTTGGATTTCCTTCAAAGTTGTCACAATGCAAACCATGATATTTGTATTGAGTTACCGCTCTTTGACTTGGAATATTTGACGCTAAGGAACATCAACCTTGTGAATGCTTACTCATATATATTCCCTGGAAGATAGAACAGTAAAATATTGTATAATGTTAATAAAGCAAAGTTGTTCTGGTCTTTTAAGTTTTATCAGCATTATGGCTGTTCAAATCTTAGAATATTTGCTGTCAGCACCCTTCCAGCGTGCCTTGTAGGATTACCTTGAAATTTTGGCACCATACAAGACTGATATGCATATGTGATCTGTTGAGATTGTCAAGGGTTTTGGTTCATTGACACTTCGAGAATTTTATGAAACTTTCCAACAAGAACCTTTTAAATATGCAACTGTATTGTGTATGGACAATGGTTATTGTTATCCCCGAAAAGAAGTTTGTGCAATGATATAAACTTTCGTCCATCCATTCATCAAGATTAAGTTTGTGTTAAGGTCTAAATCTGCTGCAAGTTACAGATCAATATATCGGTTCAGTGGCTACATCTTAGAGATTGTCGAGGATTTTGACAACAGATGGGTCACCATGACCTACATTTTACACACGAGTGATTTTGGTTAAGTTTTGTATTAGTGTCAAGGTCTAAGATACTACAAATATCAGATCGGTGATATTTGGTCAGTGGATGCATGTTGAGGTGTCTGAAAACAATTGGGTTACCATGATTTTATGCACAAGTGACTCTGGATGTTTGAATTATGAATTTTTTGTATGTATTTGACTAGGAGTCATTTTATGCTTGAGTACATTTTACATTAATGTCCAGATGTAGTATACATGTACAACAAGTTACAGATCATTGATGTGGTTAGTGGATGTATCTTGGAGAATATCAAGGATCTGAACAATTGGGAAATGTGACCTACATTTTATACAGGAGGATCATATAGGCTTAAGTATTGTTGAAAGTAATGTTAAACAACAAACCTTTATGGTGATAAAACATCCAATATGACCACCATGCAGCAATAGGGTTTCTAATTGGACAAAATTGTTGTCTGAAATCACTCTTAGTGACTGGACTGAACCTTTGTGGCAATTATCTATGGATGGACATTTAAAAATTTACTTATTTCATGCCAACCAAATATTTCAGATGCTGCTATAGGCCATAATGGTGTCTGATTGGACCAAACTTTAAAAAAATCTTGTCTGAAAACAAGTGGCAAATTTGCTCAGACACATTGCAGATATGATTTATGGGTTGTCCTCTATGAGGTGTCTTCATTTTGTTCTAATTCAACTTCCAATATGTTCACCATTCAGCATAATGGTGTCTGATAGGTTAAAGTGTAAAAAATCTTTTTGTCTGAAACCGGTGAGAATTGATCTGTGGATGGCTCAATATCTACTTTGTTCATCTTATGCCAATCCATTATGAAATATGGCCATCATGCTTAAAAATATTGTATGGTTGATGGAAATGTAAAAACTTTATTTATAAAACACTGTGCAGATTTAACTGAAACCCAAATTGCAGAAAATGATGTATGAATTGTCCTTAATCAGGTTTCCTTGTTTTGTGCCAATCAAACATCCATTATGGTGAAATGCAACTTTATGCTTTCTTACTGGCTAAAATTTATAAAATCTTGTCTGAAACCACTGGGAGGATTGTATAATCCATGATTAATTGTAAAATATGATTGTATAATCTATGAAGATTCCTCATTTTGTACTGATATGACATAAAATTTGTTGATATGCAGCATTAAGGTTTCTGATTTGTTAACATGTTTAAAAAACTTCATGTTTGAATCAGTGGGCTGACTGAATTGAAACACCAAACACGATAGTCCTCTAATCAGGCTACTTTTTTGTGCAGATCAAATTCCAATATGGCTACCATGCAGAAAAATGATTTTCTACTAGCCAAAATTTTAATAATTTGAAACCTCTCTAAATTGAACAAGCAGTGGAAAATGATCATTGGATGGTCCTTTATTAAATATCCTTCTGCCCTGCCAATTCAACATCCAGTATGGCCAACATTACGGGTTCTGATTTGGCAAATCTTCATGCCTGAACTGCTGGACCAATCAAACGAGAAAAAATATTACAGAAATGATCTGTATGAGTGGTCCTATATTATGTTTTCTTATTTTATGCCAATCCAATATCCATTAGGGCCACCATGGAGCATAATGGTTTCTAATTGACCAAAATTTCAATAAACTTTTAGCCTGAAACCATTTGCCCATCTGAACTGAAACTTTTATTGATATATGGGTACCCATCTATCAAATTTATTCATAACATTTAAATCCAATATGGCAGCCATAGAATATAATGGTTTCTGATGGTCCCAAATTTCAAAATGCATCTTGTCTAAAAGCACAAGGCCAAATGAACAGTAACTTTGCAGAAATAATCCGTGAATATTTCCTAATTTTAAGCCAATTCAACACACATGGCCAGCATGTAGCAAAACGGAGCAGATGGAGGTCTAATGGGGAACTTAATTAATCTTGGGGAAAAAAACAGAAATATGAAACGGTATGGCATGAACATTATTATAAGATGGAAATTCACAGGTATAGATTTGCTTGGCGTCAAAGGCTAGGGAAGCAATGGGAAGAACACTTTTAGCTCATCTGCTGAGCCATCACTTGGCATCTGTCATCTATCTGTGAACTTTTCATTTTAATATCATCAAAATTACACTGAAACTTTGCAGTAATGATCTTCAAGTACTCTAAATAGTTTCCTTATTTTAATCCTTATTGACATTCAAAATGGCCACCACAGGACAGAATGGTTTCTGAATTGCCAAATTTTCAGTAGTCTTCTCTGAACCACTCAGCCAAGTAGACCGAAACTTTGTAGAAATAATCCAAGATTTCTTCTTTTTAATTTCCTTATTTTATGCCAACTGAAATAATGGCCACCCTAAAACAAAATGGATCGGTGGTTTCAGACAAGGTTTCTGACATTCTGAACAATCGAAAGAAGAATCATGTATTCCATCATTACTAGGACCTTGGGCCTTTGAGACCTCCACCTAGGTCGATTGAATTGTAAAGTTGCAAAAATGTTCTTAAGGTGGTCTTCTATCAAGTATCCTCATTTCATGCTGGTCGATTGAACTGAAACTTAGCAGAAATAATCAATATTCTTCTGTTAAGTTTACCCAGTTTGTGCTGATCAGATGTTCAGTATGCATCAAACATTAGGTTTCTGATTTGTTAAAATGGTGTTTTTTTCAGTATCTATATATCAGTTTTCTTTTGTATGTTTTTCATTTTAAAAAAATCTTGTCTGAAACCACTGGGCTGATTGGACTTTGTAGAATGATCTAAGGATTGTCCTCTATCAACTTTCCTTATTTTGTGCTGATCCAATATACCTACTTTGTGACATTGGCTAACTTCAAAACATATTTAAAACTGCAATACCAATAGAACTAAAACTTGGACCTCTATAAACTTTCCTCATTTTATGCTGATCTGACATCCAAAATGGCACAATGTAGCATTTATGGTTCTGCTTGGCTGAAATGCTAAAAATCTTGTCAACAACTGGGCTAACTCTGTAATATTTTGCACACAGATCCTCTAACTCAGTAGCTCACCTTGCCAAAAGGACCATCTGAGCTACTCCCATCATTTTGCATCCATTAGCTTTCACACTGCAATTTTCTTCTTTGAAACACTCAAGGATTTGTAACTACTTGGAAGAAATGTTTCAGGATGATTCTTCTCTGTCATTTCAATAAGGAATTGAACATGCTCGCCAGGGCCAAAAATGAATTCTGACTGGCTGAAATTTCAGATTTTTTTCTTCAAAAACCCCGTAGCCGATGGATGTAATTTTGTCATAATGTTATATGTCTCAGGTATTTGAAACTAAAATTATGGAATGGAAATGTTGGAATATGCAATTTTTCATAATTTCAAGGGCCACAACTCCAATATGTCACTAGTAAAATCGACCAAATTGAACTTTCCCTGTATTTCAAGGGCCATAACTCCAGAAGGACATATGCAAAACTGGTCAAAATTGAATTTGACCTGTATTTCACCATTTGTAACATTGTCAGATTTTTTTTTAATCGGTTATTCAAAACTAAAGTTGTTGAACAGAAACCAAATATGGGATGATATGCGGACATGGGTAAAACTTGATACCCTGTTGCCACGCGGTGAATTGAAATCTTATCTGGTAAGAATGCTCCTTGCGTAATCATCCAGTTTGTGTTTTTGTGCCAATCAGAATTTCAGGATGGCCACATCTGCAGGGCATAATTTAACACACGACTTATGGGGAATATTTTTTTAAAACTCTGCAGTTCATTCAATCCATGAAATAAACCCGAGAAATTACAACATAAACAGAGCAGCAATATAAAGAAATACCATAAAGTCCTCAAATTAAGAACCCTTGAATCAGCAATTTCCTTTAAAAATACAACTGGAAGAAAGTGAACTTTTAAAATATCATTTAACTAGATGGACTCACTTGTTATAGCTGGGCACCAACTTAAAATTTGAAGAGCAAGTATTTTACAAATGCTGCATTTTAAAGTTGAATCGTGTGCATTAAAGTGAAGCTTTCTAAATATTTTGTATGTTTTATTCCTGGTTACCATGGTAACAGCAGCCATTTTGACAACTTTCTATCCTAAATGCTCATCTACACACTCTAAATACTAACAATATGGCAAAAAAATTAATTGAAGTTTGGATAGGTAAACTCAAAATTCACAAAAATTACAATTTTTTGGTTTCCATGGCAACAATAGCCATCTTGAATCAGTCACATCCAGACAAAAATCTTAATGCAGATCTAGACATCCTTAAGAATGTTTCCTGAATGTTCAGTAGTTTACAAGAAATCAACATTTTTGCATTTTTTGAAATTCTTTTGTTTCCACGGCAACAGCATCCATTTTGAAAAATTCAAACAAAAACTTGGGAAGGGAATCACCCATGAATTATTCCAGAAAAGTTTGATTAAAATTAGTCATGTAGTTTCAACGGAAAAGGTCGAGATATGTCCACCCTAAAAAACTTACAATTTTTCATGGTAACAGTACCCATCTCCAATAAAAAAAAACCTTCATACGCATCTAGGCGTCCTTACGAATATTCCTCTGAAGTTTCATAGACTGGTTTGGTAGTTTACAAGAAATAATTATTGTTGCATTTTTTAAATCTTTTGTTTCCATTGCACCACCATCCATTTTGAAACAAGAGCCATCTGAACGACAGCATATCTCCCCGGGCATATCTCCGACTGTACAGTGAACACTGACTCGTTGCAAAAGTATTTACAGATCTCAAAATATCTTAAGTGTTAATATAGTCATAATGTTTAATGTAATAACCTTATTTCAGTAAGCTTATTCCTACTTTTAATGTACTCCCAGTTCTGACCAACATCAGATGCCACAATCCTGTGTTTACAATAACAGTGTTGTGACCTAATTTTCTCACAAAATTAGGTCACTGTCGGGTGATGATGACCTTACTTCTGCATATGTTCAAAGCAGTCCTGATTCTGAATATGAGATGTCACAACCCTATGTTTGTGATAAAGTGTCAATACCTACTTTTCAACAAGAGTAGGTTGCAGTCAGGTTAATACGACTTAATTTTGGCTTGTATCAACATTGTTCACAATTATGAGTTATGATATGCCACAATCTTACGTTTGAAGAAAAAACTGTTTGTTACCTGTTCTACGAATTTTTCACATTTTCAAGGGCCTAACTAGGTTGCGACAACCTAATTTCAATGAATTTTGGTACACTTCAACACTTCATAATTATAAGTGTTATGATACGTCACATCCGTATGTTAAAAAATGTCTCCAAATGTCCTCCATAATATTTATGCACATCTTCACTGTATCTGTAAACATTCTGTGAATTTTCAAAGATCTGGCTTAAAAACTGTTTTGATTACACCAGAGACATATAATTATGTATCTCTGATTACACAAAACTCTGCCCTCTATAGACAATATTGGTGAAAATGACTATGTTTCACAATCTGGAAAATCCAGAATAAATTCTTCAAATTCCTCCGTAATATTTCATGCACATCTTCATTGTCTGTAAGAGTTCTGCAAAGTTTCAAAGATCTGGCTTACAAACTGTAGGAGGAGTTGATTACACAAAACTGCTTCCCTCTTTAGACAATATTGGTGAAAATGACTATGTTTCACAATCCGGAAAATCAGAAACATTTCTGAATTAGTAAATTTTTATAATTGGCTACCCCTCCTTTTTTTAACAAAGGGCAATAACTCTATAAAGGTGAAGTGGAAAAACTCAGTTTCTTGTGTGGGGCTGATGGCAACCAAATGTCACTTGCATACAAAAATAAAAGTTGGTTTGATATTTCGTAACATCTGAGCCATTACCCTGAATGGCTATGGACGGACAATCATATGACGACTATATCCCCCAATTTTCTAAGTCGAGGAATAAAAATCAAAGAAAGAATCTGAAAAGGAACAATCAACGAACTATTTCATTAAAGACTGGTTACCATTGGTCAAGTAGTTTCGAAATAAAAGGTCAAAATGTGTTGGACGGACAAAAAACGTGTGATGGACAGACAAGAGGATTTCTATATACCCTGCCTTTACTAGATAGGGGTATAAAAATTAGAATTCCACAGTAAACCATGCACTTCTATTTCTATGGCTTGTGCAAAATAATTTCAAATTTTCTTGTGATGTACATACAGTGTATATTTTTTTGTTTAGGCCACATAAAATTAATTTTTAGAATCTCATCCTCCCTCCAAAAAAAAAGGAGGGAGGGAGGTGGATTTTATTTTTATATTTTACCGGAAGTGCACGATTAAGTTATAATGCAAATTGGTGCCGGAAAAGTTGCAGGCAAAAATCCGGAATTTTTCA
>JAOXYI010289218.1:0-10522 GCA_028566495.1 Lithophaga antillarum
TTGTTGTCATCAGCGCAAATTAGAATCTACTTATTGGAATCTCCACGGTTCGATACGCAATCAAAAATTGACAACGTAAAAACGGCGCCTTTGAAGATAGATGGCGCATGTTCCGAATTTCCACACTGAAAGCGGTTCGATTGTAGGTGCCATCAAATATTTATATAGTCTATACGTCAGTTTTGACATTGTCGGCTGCTGTCTACATAGCATAGATTTACTCCGTTATTTTATTTGTACATTTTTTTCTTGCTGTTTGACGTGATTTTTTCTTTGTGACGTACTGAATATTTATGTTCATATTCTGCTTTATCTAGACAAAATTATCTTAAGTTACATGTTCATTTAATGTAGCACAACACAAAGATTGTGGAGGACTAGTATTGTTACTTCATTTCTGCAACACAGTGGCAGTCTCTTTTTTTTGAGTTATAAACAAAGAGAGCGCAAAATTAGTGTGGAAATAAATACTTGGTAAAGAGTGATATATTTAAAAACTGAATGCATATTTTTGTAGTTTTATACGACTGTAAAAATGAGAACCGTTTGTTTTAGAAATGTACAGAGCCCGGTAAGTGCCACACACAAGAATATTTTAACTCGTGCACACGAATTCATAACTTGTGTGCACGAGTTGCTAAGTTGTGTATACGAGTTTTGCAACTTGAGCGCTCGAGTTATTAACTTGTTTGCATGAGTTAATATCTTGTGCGCACGAGTTGTTAATTTGCGCACACGAGTTGCTAACTTGTGCGCTAGAGATTGCTAGCTTGTACGCTCGTGTTGCTAACTTAGAATACCCATATCAGAAGCAGTATTCAAATACGAGCAATCAGTATACGAGATAAAACAGTACAACACAAATGCAAATGAAAAAAAAAACTAACAAAAACAAAAAAACCCGAAAAGCTCAGACAACACGAACTTTCACATAAAGCCAGGTGCTCCGGAAGGGTTAGCATCTCTTGCCCGATATATGGCACCCGTTGTGAAGTTCTTCACATCTCAAAGCCAGTAAATGGATCAAAGGCTCACAAAAAAATTTACTGAAAGTATGTCAGCAAGTAGTTGTAAGGCAGAAATTTCATATGGATCTACCGCTCGCAGTGGCGGCCATAGAATGTCTGAAGTGATGACTTTAGTCTAGGTTTCTAGTAATCCTGACTAAGAAATTTTTCATTTAAGAGTAGTGTGCTCTGTTCAGAAACTCTCGGTAAGAACATTCTCTGGAATATCGTATCCTCTACGATGTAGGAGAAGCGGGAATTCATCACGTTTGTCATTTTTGGAACACAACTGTCCTTCATTGTCAATATCAAGGTAAAGGTCTCAATATGGGGCCGATTTCGAAGTGTCTTGTTTTTTTAATGTAAAGTTTAACGGGATGTGTTTATAAGTATTAAGTGACAGAAAATCATCAGTATATCGGAACGTGAAATTAAAGCTTTGGGCCAAATGGATCTAAATGTACTCCACCGTATACTAGTATAGAAACAAATCAGCGAGTACGGATGCACAATTTGTGGCCATTGGAATGCCAACAGTCTGCCGTAAAAAAAAAACGTGCGCCAAATTCGACAAACATATTATCAATAAGTATTTTGATCATGCCAACCTCATTATACTTATTGTGTGAATCAGTGTGATTCTTGTTGAAATAAGGTTATCTCTTCCCAAAACTACATAACTATATCTCCATTTTTTTCTGAAAAAAGATTGATGTACAAGGTGTTGCAGTTTATGTTTTAATTTCAGATGAGGTTTTGTAGTGTAAAGTGTAGAAAAATCAAATGTGCTTATATAGTTACAGTGCTGCAGCATTGAAGTTAACCATCCGGTTATTGGGCTAAGCCTTTTTCTCTTTGAACATCTATTGCCAAGCTCCAGACCATTTACAGGACGGATTTTTGTTAATGTTTAATGTTTGTAAGTGTTCTTCGAAATTATGACATTTTTGTTTAAGAACTTTGCCAAAATGATTGCTGATGTAATCCCGCACCCAGGCATATGAAAATCAGAGCAGCATTCATCGATTATTTTATTCATTGAGTGATCTGCAAATTAGGAGTGTTCTACACTTGTAGCACAGTGTTAGTTCATTTCACAGTTGAATGTTTCTCAGCAAATGCAGAATGAAGATACATGTAGACAAAACGATGAACTAATGCATTTGCAAACAATGGTTTTTGAGAAGAAGATAAATGAACAGCATCACGTGGATTGGAAATCAGAAACATTCATTTTATTCCGGACATTTTTGAGAACTCGGTCAGAATTTTGCCACAGAACATAAATGTACTTATTTTGAAGGCTGATACTTTGTTTCTGGACACAGCGAGAACGCTAATGAAGTAAAACCCTCTTTATTGAGGTTAAAATAATTGATTGTTGTATTTTCACATTAAAATGTTAACTACTCATAGACATATTATGCCTAAAATTTGTCTTTAAAGCGTTTCTGCATAAATGTTCATTCTTGAAAAATGACTAACTTCAAGCTATTTCTGTATGAAAGTATCCAAAAATTTCTTATTTCAGTTTGTTTTTGTTTTTGTTTTTTTTTTCATGCTCTTTTGGAAAATTTTTAGTGCATTCGGTATGTTAACTAATAAAAAACTTGAGATCTAGGTTTATTAATTGTGTTACCATGGCAACCATATTTTTCGATTTTTATTCGTAAATGAATGAGTCTTGCTTTTTTGTTCCTAAATTTTCTAATGCGTTTCCTAATTAGTCGAACTTTTTGTGTTTCACAAAATTGTCTGAATGTTTTTTACAATTACTGATATCTCCATAGAACTAGATCATTAGGGACAATATATTCTGTTGTTTTTTAACCAAACAAAATGGGTATCTGACGTACTGAAGTACTTTATTATTTCTACTAGTTCTTGTCAGTTTTTTTTTCTGTAAAATAATTAAATTCAACCGTTGTTTTAAGAAATCAGATGCACTTGAGTCGTGGATCTCCATACCCCCATTTATTTATTTTCTTTTATTACACAAAGAAATGTAGGTCTTTAATAATTAAACATGTACCCCTGTGTTCACACGTACAACAAGAAATTTTTCTCGTTGTACTTGTGAACATATTGGGTACATCTTCACATTTCTTTGTGTAAAGGCTGAAAATAAATTTAAAAAAATAAATTAAATGGGGTATGGCGGTCCAGTAGTCAAGTGTCTGTGCATAAAATTGCTCAGTATGAATTATTCTTATCGATATCTGTGTGAACGTTTATGATTGTGGGAATTTTAGTCCTATTCTGTCCAATCACTTGACAACATTGGCTTATCTGGTTATGCGCTTAGGAAAATTTGCGGGTCTGTCGTCGCCCCTGAACAGTTGGTTCCATCTAAACTTTTTCCCGAATTCATTTAATATTTTCACACAGGTCAAATTCAGTAATGGAGGTTCTAGCTGTAGTGTTTTATTAAAGCTACTCCCCAATAACCAATATAAAAACACAGTTCGGACATGAAATACACAACACCACAATGTAAACAAAAGAGAAGAACGAAACAAAAGGAACTGAAGATCAGACAAAACGAACTTGCTCACAAAAAGAAGTGAGAACAGGTCAATCAGTAGGGTAAGTTTATCCTGCTTTGCATGCAGCACCCATTTAGAATCTTAATTCTCAAAGCCTTTATACAATTCAAGATAAGTAAAGAGTGAAATTGGATTGATAATCATAACCACCACCTGCCTGGTCCTTGGGCGGAACTGCACTTAATTCGTCCAGTGGTTTCCGAGGAGAAACCTTTTAAAACATTTTTCCCACAGGGTCCTATGTTAAACTAAGACCTGTGGTGGCGGCTATCTAGATTTTCTGATCAACATAAAATATAGCCTTTGTAGAGTACATCAAATGAACATTTATGTACAGTTTGGCTTTAATCAGCTTTGTAGTTCCTGAGAAGAAGACATCTGAACATTTTCCGTTAGGGTCCTATGTTAAACTAAATCTTGCAGTGGCGGTCATCTTGGATTTCCGATTGTAACAAAAACAAAATTTTAGAGAACCATTCAATTAACATTCCTCCCATGTTTGATTTTAATTGGTGCAGTGGTTTCCGGGAATTAGCCTTTTATAACATTTTACCCTTAGGACCTGTGGTGGCAGCCATCTTGGTTTTCCGATCAACATAAAAATCATAGCCTTTGTAGAGAACTGTCCAATGAACATTCATTAACAGTTTGGCTTCAATCAGCTATGTAGTTTCGGAGAAAAAAACATTTGAACATTTTCCCATAGGGCCGTATTCACAAGTTAATAACTCGTGCGCACAACTTAGCAATTTATTAACACAAGTTATTAACTCGAGTGCACAAGTTGAAAACTCATGTGCACAACTTAGCAACTCGTGCCCACAAGTTTTTAACTCGTGCGCACGCTTTAAAAAATCTTTCTGCATACCATTTACCTGCGTCTGTAGAAATTAACCGAAAAAGATTGATATCGATCTGATTTTATTCAAATCAGTTTACTTTACAACCAACCCGCTTCTTAAAACTATAGTTTTAAAATCAATTACACCATTTTAATACGATAACATCTAGCTCTATTATAGTCTGATATAACTGAAATTAATAATGTCCTTACATGTGTATAGAAAATTAAATATTTTATTGTTCAAGTCTTCAAAGATGTTTGCTGTTATAAAAAGTACCATTGACAATTTTACAGTGTACTAACATGCATTTTTAATGTGATATGTCATTAGATTTTATCATATTTATGTCTTAACAATGGTATTGTATTTCAAAGATTCGTTCTTGTGCTACGTTGACAACAGTTTAATGAACTCAGACTTAATGATTAAATAAATGCATAAAGAAATAATAATTTATAAAAACATTTTTTTTTTTGAGTTTTTGCATATTTATATTTTGTATAAAGTGACGATTACACAAATAATTTTATTTTCAGATAAATCTAGTATTGTGTATGCAAAACACATTATGAGCTATAAGTCAGAAAGAACTACATCTATGGTAAAATGAGGCTGAATGACCCTGATAAAAAAGGAATTTTTTGTATGAAGCGGATTTGTTGAAATCCGATATTACGGGCATTGCCTACGGGAACAACCGAAATTATTTGTAAATAGAAGTCAGTCCTGATATATATGAATATTTAATGGTAGATGACAACCTATTTATTAAAAATATACTTACATGGTACACAGCTGCCAGGAAAAGTACCTTTTTGAAGGCATAATTCATATTGTCCGCATGCATGGTTTGCACAACTGCCAGCAAATTCCTGAAAAAATGATATTGCTAATTATAATCTAGTCTAATATAAACCTAAAAAAAAACCCAGAAAGGCCAAAAAAAGGAAATCCATAATTCATTATTATTGTAAGTTTTTTTTATCAATTTAATATGTATTTTCCCCAATTTTACATCAGTGTACGATGCTCTACTACTTACATATGATGTTTGGAATACAAAAATAAGAGTAGGCAGCCCTTAGAATATTGTTAGGAAAACCTCGTTCACTATATTTTTTTCATTTGGTATTTTTCCCGTGCGTTGATAGTTCCTCTTAAGATTTATTCCAGTATATGCATAACATGCAATGCAAATTTTTTATGTTAGAACAAGTCAGGGCGAAAGCTATAGAATATGTCGTAAAAATGTTGCATGGTTTAGCTTTTGAGGACCTAAATGGGTTGAAAAAGACTAGCAGGCCTCAAATTGGCATATCAAATACTCCTGTATAGCACTTTGGAAAGTTCGAATATTGATAACGAATTGATCCCTGGTAGCTAGTTAGCGAAATAGTTCTTCGGGAAAAATTAAGCCGAAAAATTATTATGAAAACGTCCATTGGCTGATAACACAAGAAACTTGTATCATATTTTTACCAATCTTATTTGAATCAAAATGATTTTCTTTGAAAAAAGCAAACCTCAGATTTTCAGCTTGAATGCAGAAGAATTTAAAACCTATTTGATAAAACACGTATCTTTTTACTTAAGATTCTGCGTTAATTTCACCTGTTGAAAATTTTACAATTTGAAATAGTAAGGACAGATGCCTCGTTGAGTTCACGAAATCTTTTCCATACAAATCATAAGTCCTTAACCGACAGTTGGACACTTAAATATTTTTCTACAGTTTCTTTCTAGTTAAAAGATTTGGAACTCAGCTATTTAACAGCAAAGGCGTCAAATTCGGGAACGAAGAATTACAAGTAGATGTTAACTAGCATTTAACTATTTTTGTAGTTTTTGCCGTCTGTCTTCTTCTTTATAAATTTTGCAAGGGCGTATTTGCATGCCAAAGGGATGATACTCTCCAACTTTGATTTATTTCTGTTTATGGCAACAAACACACAGTACCAAATACAATTTTCACAAACATTAATTCTGTAAAAATTAACGATATATTAAAATACCGATGATAAAAAAATCTCATCTCCTATTTATTTTTTTCCTGGAGTTGAATTCTATTGATTACCAGATACTTTATACATGTACATGTACCTAGGCCTAAATACTACAAGAATTCAGTACAAATTGTAGATATGCATCTCCTATTTATTTTTCTTTAAATTAAACAGTCATTCTATATTTACAGGAACTCCATACATGTACCTCGGCCCAGATACTACACACAATATAGCTATTATCTGCAGCGCCTGTGAAACTGGTGAATGTATTTTAGTAAAACTTTCCGAGAATGTTCTAAGCACATTGTAGATGTGCATCTTATATTTTAATTCCAATGGAAACTCCGATTATGGATGGTGATGTCCGTCGGGCGGGCGTCCTCCTAAAGTTAACTTTCTAGGGAAGCCTGTATATCAGCAACCACTTGACATATCTTGATGAAACTTGAGGATTATTTTACTTATCATAAGAAACTAAAATTTGCAAATTTTCTAAATTCTACGATATCAAATATGGCCGCCAGGACTTGGAACAAACATGACTGCCAATTTATGTCAACTTTTTGGGGTAACCTGTATCTCAGCAACCACTTGACATATCTCCATGAAACTTGAGGATTATTTTACTTACCGTTAAATCAAATATTCACAAATTTTCAAAATTCTACACTGTCAACTATTGCCGCCAGGACTTGGAACAAACATGCCCTGCAAATAATGCGTTAACTTTCTGGGGTAACCTGTATCTCAGCAACCGCACAACATATCTCAATGAAACTTAATTATTATTTTACTTATCATTAAAAACTAAGATTCACAAAGTTTTAAAATTCTATGATATCAAATATGGCCGCTAGGACTTGGAACAGACATGGCTGCATATATTGTGTTAACTTTCAAGGGTAACTTGTATCTCAGCAACCACTCGACATATCTCACTGACACTTTAGGATTATTTTACTTACCATAAAAAACTGTGATTCATGGATTTTCAAAATTCTACGATATCAAATATGGCCGCCAGAACTTGGAAAAACATGGCTGCGAATATTGTGTAAACTTTCTGGAGTAACCTGTATCTCAGCAACTGCTCGACATATCTCGATGAACTTGAGGACTATTTTTCTTACCATTAAAAATTTAGATTCACAAATTTTCAAAATTCTACACTATCAAATATGGCCGCCAGGACTTGGAACTATCATTGCTGCCAATATTGCATGAACTTTCTGGGGTAACCTGTATCTCAGCAACTGCTCGACATATCTCACTGAAACTTGAGGATTATTTTACTTATCATAAAAAACTAAAATTTACAAATTTTCAAAATCCTACAACGTCAAATATGGCCGCCAGGACTTGGAACAAACATGGCTGCCAATATTGCAATAACTTTCTGAGATAATCTATATCTCAGCTACCGCTCGACATATCTCACTGAAACTTTAGGATTCTTTTACTTATCATAAAAAACTAAGATTCACAAATTTTCAAAATCCTACAACATCAAATATGGCTGCCAGGACTGGAACAAACATGGCTGCCAATATTGCGTTAATTTTCTGGGTTAACCTGTATCTCAGCAACCACTCAACGTGTCCCAATGAAACTTAAGGATTATTTTACTTACTGTAAAAAACTAAGATTCACAAATTTTCAAAATTCTATCATATCAAATATGGTCGCCAGGACTGGAACAGACATGGCTGCCAATATTGCGCTAACTTCCTGGGGTAACCTGTATCTCAGCAACCGCTCGACATATCTCAATGAAACATAAGGATTATTTTACTTACCATTAAAAACTAAGATTCATAAATTTTCAAAATTCTATGATATCAAGTATGGCTGCCAGGACTTGGAACAAACATGGCTGCCCATATTATGTTAACTTTCTGGGGTAATCTGTATCTCAGCAGCTGCTCAACATATCTCAATGAAACGTGAGGATTATTTTATGTACCATTAAAAACTAAAATTCATAAATTTTCAGAATTCTACGATATCAAATATGGCCGCCAGGACTTGGAACAAACGTGACTGCCAGTATTGTGTTAACTTTCTGGGGTAATCTGTACCTCAGCAGCTACTTGACATATCTCAGTGAAACATAAGGATTATTTTACTTAACATAAAAACTATGATTTGTAAATTTTCAAAATTCTATGATATCAGATACGGCCGCCAGGACTTGGAACAAACATGGCTGCCAATATTGCGTTAACTTTCTGGGGTAACCTGTATCTCAGCAACCGCTCAACATATTTCAATGAAACTTGAGGATTATTTTATTTACCATAAAAAAACTAAGATTCACAAATTTTCAAAATTCTATGGTATCAAATATGGCCGCCAGGACTTGGAACAAACATGGATGCCAATATTGCGCTAACTTTTCGGGGTAACCTGTATCTCAGCAACTGCTTGAAATATCTTAATTAGGATAATTATATTTATAATTAAATACTGAAATTCCTAAACTTTCCAATTTCTACAATATAAAATATATACTTACCATAAAATACAAAGATTCCCAACTTTTTAGAGTGCTACCATGTCGGAATGATCACCAACATGGTTGCCAATACACAATTTAATTTGTGTGCTAATACTACCAAAGAGGAAAACCCAGTTTGCTGCCTTTCAGACAGCTCAATTCTCTTGTTCAGAATCGGTCGGTTGGCTACTTTTTTTTAGTAGATGCCATGTTTTCATAAACATATTACATGACACGATAAGTTCCGAAGAGATCGAATAATACCTAATAGTTTCAATTAACTACGTACATATGTGACGAGTAAGGGGAAATAATTCAGTGTACAAACTAAACTAGGATCGCACCAGAGAATTTCCGCATTTAAAAAAAAAAAAAGATGATAGCAAAACACCGAAAAAAAGTTTATGGTCGCAGCGTTTTTGCACGGTGGGTTGGGTAAGGGAAACATACCTAATTTTATTTTTGGCCTCATTAAAAATTGAGAAAGTACTTGTAACTGATGGAGTAAATTCTTCAATTTGAAAATAACTCATATGGTTATGCAGAAATTTTTCTTGCGCTTCCCCTCTTAATATCTGATATTAAAAAAAATATAGTTTTTAAAAAAGTAAAAAGTTTTTTTGGGATACCTGTTTCTACAAATCATGCAGTGAGGTGACAACTGAATGAAAAAGATAAACAATTTGAAATTTAAGTATAAACACTTTAGTTCGATTACTATCGTTGTATTATATATTTACATCACATTTCTGAAATTATTTAAACTTTTAAGATTTAATTTTGATACATGAGATTTATGGACTTTAGAAATTATCACCCAGACTAATAATTGAGACAGGTACGCCCAGGTGAGATGTCGTTCATCATCTGAACACCTAATGTACCCAGGTACGTATAATTAGTCTCTGTCACGTTACGAAATCCTTTCGCGGGTGGAACAATATAGCCATTATAAAGTGTTTTTACCATAAAAGAAAGTACAATTTAAGGACGGACACCTTTTGTGTTTTATCTCTAGTGCATTACATAATGAAGTTAAAATTTTAAGTGACTCTGGAATGAACTACTTTATAGATAAGATAGAGTTATTGATGAAATTTGAATAATTTGTCAACTATTTTTTGCCTTTGTAATGTTAGGATATATTTGTTAAGTCTGTGAGAATTGTTGTATATACATGCCTTGGAGCCTTGTTTTCACCAAAACTGTGATGTTTTGAAGTATACACTTATTTACCTGTAAATGTGGATAATTGATGAGACAGAAAATTATGAATTAATTTCAGTGGATTTATTTTTGGAATAAAATAATAGAATTTTGACACTTAATAGACCTCAGCATTTTGAAGGTAAGATCATTTACCCTGAAATTAGATTTGTGCTTGAATTTTACTATTTTTTGCAGCCAAAAATGATACCGAATTCACACAGGAGAAACTTGTTTTTAGAGCCTCAAGTGCAGGACCTCTTTCATTTATGTATTACATGATATGAATAACAATTAAACTTGAGAAAGGCTTACTTACAGTGGAATGTTTGTGAACAGGGTTTGACATTAGAAGTAGTCTTGGACTCATCCATGGTGGGGGGAGGGTCACTTCAGTCCAAATTAGGTACAGGGG
>JAOXYI010289329.1:0-16975 GCA_028566495.1 Lithophaga antillarum
AAAGTGATGTGATTTTCACAAAAAATATTTGTGTACATGCATGTTGTAGCTTTTGCAACTGAAGAAAAAGGATCGCGAAACGCCGCAGAAAAAAATGTCGAGACAATCTCACGCAAGTCATTTTCTGAAACTTGACAGGTGTGAAAGAATGACTTTTTTTGCCACCTCAGGGTAATAATTCTTTTCCCAGTTGTCATAAGAAAGTTATATCCAGATGAAATATTTAAAGAGTAAACAGACTATAGCCAAGAAATCCAGGGGGTATGTGAAATTGAATTTTAATAAACAAATTTCATATGAAAAATCCTAAAATCCTAAAATCACTGCACAGAACTGAAGTTATTGTCTAGGTAGTGTTGTAAATATTCAGATGCCTGTCCCCTCACCCTCCCCCTACCCCCTTGGTGGTACATAGTGTGACCAGTTATCCTGTTGTGGGTTGGAGTCTGCCAACCCCACTTTATAGGACAGACAGAGAAATAGAGTGATGAATCACTGTGATTGTGGTGCCACTCTGAGACTTGCAGGCAAAATTATGAAATCACTGTAGCATGTAGTTTATTGTAGCCACTTGTATCGAAGAAAATCAGTTTATGTAAAAAGTCGGGGGAAAACATAATTCTTTTTGAAAGCTATAAAGCTTCCACTAAACAGAATGGTACCACTGTCATTCATCACTGTATGTCTGTACTGTATGTGTTGAGGTTTCCAGACATCTGTACCTAAGGTATGGGATTTCACCAGTTCAGCTGAATAGCTGTCTGGACTTTACTTCCCCAGTAAGTCTGATAGTCATGATTTAGCTGAAAAATTGCTGAAAGTGTCAATAAACCCCAACAGCCAGACCAAACCAAACCAGATATCCTGAATGTATAAATATTATGGTATGACAGACTGATACAATTACAAACAGGTCAAACTAGATGCTCTGGTTGCTGAAAAAAATTAAAAAAATTTACTGCTGGTGGTTTGATTGAGGTCATTGTTTCTTCAGAACTACCCTCTACCATCTGATTGTACTATATTAAACATTACCTGTAACTTATCCTATGGCTATAACTTGTCATTATTAAGTTAATATTACAGTCAACATCCCACAGCTCATTGTGTTATTTTCCCCAGTAATCTTTTTAACATAATGGCATTCAGTTTTAAGGAAGAAGACAATTTACTGGTTGTTTCAAAGTTTCCCCAAAAATCTGCTATAGCTAGAAGTAGTAGTGTTAAAGTGTCGATCTTCATCACAAATGCATATTTGACTATTGAAATAAATAGTAGTTGTACAAATTATTTGAGAGAATTCCAGTGGATTTACTTTACTTTCTGTGGTGTCAAATAAGAGGAGAGGACTTGTAAAATATGACTCATATGTATTCTTCTTTTTTTTTGTATTTTTATCCTCCAACTTAAAAAAAAAATAGAGGTAAAATCGTCATGTGGTCCTCTGTATTCCAGTTATTGGGCAAGATAACTCTGCAACTATCAAATCAACTTCTGTTTTTGTTTGCAAGTGACATTTGGTAGTCATGAGCTCTACACAACAAACTGAGTTTTTCTACTTCTTCTTTATAGAACTATTGCCTTTTATTAACAAATGGGTGGCAGCCAATTTTAAGACTTAATTGCTGATTACTTTAACCGGTTGAAGTCTGAAATGTGGTATGAAACTTTCTAAGTGGACAGGCTGACATTTGGATGAAAGCATATCCAGACAGTGAAAGCAGCCTGGATTTTGGCTGTGGTCTTTGTGTAGATATGCCATATCCATATAAAATAATATCAGATTTGCTGCATGTCCACTTCCTGTTTGACCAACTACATGTACTTTTGCTTGATATATAGCAAGGGTAGTAAATTTTCATCACTTTTTTTTCAGCAACTACGTCACAGGTGCTTGATATTTAGTAGTGATCTTTGTCTAGGTATACCCATAGATAGTATATCATACTGTGTAACGCAATTTCAGACTGCAATTTCAGACTGGTGGCATATCCACTTCCTGTTTGACAACTACATGTACTCTCTCTTTATGTATAGCAAGAGCAGTGAATTTTCATATTGTTTTTCTTATCAGTTGCATCTAACAGCTCCTTGATATTTGGCAGCAAGCTTTTACTGGGTATGCCATACCATGTAAAACGATTTCAGACTTGTCACTTATCCATTTCTTGTTATTTCACTTCACACTCTTTAGGAAGGAGCAAGGGTACACAGTTGTAAGCACTGGCTCACAGTCCCCACTTTTTGAAACAGGTAATCACGACCTAGTTATGCACCCTGAAAATGTTGAAAGTTTATGGAAATGGATAACAAACAGTTACTTTTCAAACATGGGGTTGTGACAAATCATAATACTCGTAATTGTGAACACTGTTGATATGACCCAAAATGTTACATCACTTCCAGTTGATATAGCATCTTGTTTGTCTGCATCATGGAGAGCAAAGGGATGATTAGTAATTCAACTCTATTTCAAAATGTTTTGAGCATTGCAAGTAGCTGTTGACATTAGACCTGCAGTAGTTTCCAGTTGCCAGTTAAATGTATGCAGTTTTGGAAGTATCAGTTATTTTGCAATCATTTCTTCAAAAAATCAACATGTTTGTTCTGTGTTGTATTGGTAATGATTACACTATGTACCAACTGTTACATGACATCATGCAGAGAACTCAGAAATCTTGTATTGTAGTATATTGTAGAAAAATGAAAGATAACATAGTTGTGAATTTCTGAAAGAAAACAGAAGTGGATAACTATATAGATACCAAATAACTTATATATTGTCTTTATATTTTCAGGAAAAGATATGCCATTACCTAAATTCTCCAGATTACCAGAACAAGGTATAGTGATGGCCAAGACAAAATATGTTAGAAATATTACACCACAGTATATGTTTTGAATGCATTTCTATTCAAAATTAGCATTCTCAGGCTTCATTATAGTTTTTAATAGGAATTCACCATTAAAAGATATTCATTATAAGGATTTTTTTTATACTCCTGCCTACATGTAGTAAGATGGGGTATATAGGAATCCTCTTGTCCATCTGTCTATCTGTTTGTCCATCAATCACACAATTTTGTCCGTCAGACACATTTTGGTCTTTTCCTTTGAAACTACATGAGTAATGGCAACCAGACTTTGGCAGAATAGTTATTGGGTGATTCTCTCTCAGAATTTTAGTTTGAATTTTTCAAAATGGTTGCGGTTGCCATGGAAACCAAAAGATTAAAAAATTGCAAAATGTTATTTTTTGTAAACTGCTAAACCAGTCTTCCTGAAACTTCAGAATAATATTTCTAAGGATGCATAGATGTGCATGAAGGCTTTTGTTTCTATTCTACCAGTTCTGGATGGCTGTTGTTGCCATGGAAACAAAAAAAAATGGAATTTTTTGGAAATTTTAAATTTTCTTATACGAACTTAACAAAACTTGACAAGAATGTTATTTAGGGTGTATAGAAAAATATTTAGGTTTTGAAGTTGTCAAAATGGCTGCCGTTACTATGGTAACAAGGAAATATGCTTATTTCACAACAACTATTGACTGGTTATTGTGAAACTTCTTAGGAATATTCCAAATGGCATGAAACTGCACAGGACTGTAATGTAGGATGTCAAGAGATGCATAAAGGGTTGGAAGTTTTCCAAATGGCTGCTGTTTCCATGGTAACCAGAAGATCAGAGTGAAAAGACAGATATACTGATTTCACACCAATTTTTGGGGTAGAATAGTTCTCGGGAGGTTGCCTTTCTGAGTGTTAACTTGAATTTTCCAAAATGGCTTCTGTTGCCATGTCAAAGAATGAAAAAATACGAAAATACTGATTTCTTGTAAATGCACCAAACTAATCTATAAAACATCAGAGAAATATTCCTAAAGATGTTTACATGTGCATTTGGGCTTTGTTTGGATATAACCAGTTCAAGACAGCTATTGTTGCACCCCCCCCAAAAAAATCAAAAGATGCTTGGAAGTAGGGGTATCTTCCTGTGATCGAAAGATCACCTTCTGCTAGTTTTGTTTGTTTGGGGTTTTTTTATCACCCCCTTTTTTTTGGCTACCAAATTTAAATCAATATGTGTTTTTGCAGCTATGAAACTGGTTTTTATATAATGTCTGTCGTTCTGACAGACAAATTATGATACATCATTTTTTGTCCATTCATCTGTTATCCTTTCATTTCTTATCAATAACTTTAATATCACTTGACAGAATATTTTGCTATTTTAACAGAGTGTTACATTTGATTGAAATTAGATCAAGATTTTGATGATTTTCACTTTCATCGTTCCATCAGTCATGTCATTTTATAAACTAACTTCTAGTTATGTTTTTTCTGCAAGTGCATTGTACATTTGTGTATATGTAACTTTTTCAGAGAAAAGAAAATGAAAAAAAGAGAAGAACTAGTGACAATGCAGCACAGAATATTCTTTATGAACAAATATTGGCCAATTCATCTCAGGTAAATTATTATGCTTTTAGCGTAAGACAATCCACATTTGCCTTTGTAAGAGTTAAAAAAGTTAAAATATTTTCATAAAGCATCCTTTAGGGAACAATATTGTATTTTTTTTCATATCTGAGATGTGTACTCGTATTGTCAACATTACTTAAATTATAGGAAGGAAATCTAACCTATCAAAGACATCTAGTGCATAATATTTGTGATTGTCACATTAGAAGTAACTTATGCTATGATGTTATGTTCCCCACCCTGAAGGATAGGAGACCTATTGTTTTTGTGCTGTTTGGTTTGATAATGCTATCTTGCCATGATACCATAAAACTGTTATTGGCTGAGTATTTGTATGCCCTGCCCATGAATGTGGCTAGGGCATATAGTGTTACTCTTGTCTGTTCGTACATCTGATTAAGTTTTGTGTTTAGGTCCATTTCTTTGGAACTAAATGTAGTGTATCGATGAAACTTCATCAGTGGATGTACCTTGAGTACTGAGCAGTTGCACAATACAAATGGGTCACCATGACCTACATTTTATGCTTGAGTGACTGTGGTTAAATTTTGCATTTAGGTCCATTTCTTTGGAACTAAACATATTGTATCAATGAAACTTCACCAGTGGATGTACCTTGAGTACTGAGCAGTTGCACAATACAAATGGGTCACCATGACCTACATTTTACGCTTGAGTGACTCTGATTAAGTTTTGCATTGAGGTCCATTTCTGTTGTACTAAGCATAATATATCAATAAAACTTCATCGATGAATACATCTTGGATAGTACTGAATAATGGTACAACAGTTGGGTCACAATGACCTACATTTTATGCATGAGTGGTTAAGTTTTGCATTTAGGTCCATATCTTGAGTACTAAACATAATACAGCAATGAAAGTTCCCCAGTGCATTCATCTGAGATAGTGCTGAATAGTCTTATGACAGTTGGATCACCACGACCTACATTTTATGCTTGAGTGACTTGGACGAAGTTTTCCATTTAAGTCATTTTCTTAGGTACTAAACATAATATATCAATGAAACTTTATTAGTAGATACATGTACATTTGGGTAGTAGTCGGAACAGTTGTACAACATTGGGTTACCATGACCGACATTTTACACTTGAGCAGCACTGGTACTTGCATTTAAGTCTATTCGTTAGGTATTAAACATAATATAGCAATGAACAGTATTAGTGGATACTTGTTGGATCTTGCTGAACAACAAGGCAGGCATCCATGTCTTACAGACAAAATTTCTAGTTTCATAATCAAATTCAACCATTCAGAACTTGAGAGCATGCCTGTCAGCATAGTATTTGAGTAAATTCTTAGACATACATTACACTACAGACAGTGTCATACCATGATGAATCACTGTAATAGCGTTATCACTATGAATCCTGCAGACCCAAATATGAAAAAAATTATAGCATGTATATTGAATCCTTTAGTTTATCATGTTTTTTTTAGTCATTCATATCATAAGAAATCAGTTTATGATAAAAAATTGGGGAAACGTAATTCTTATTAAAAATATGAAGATTCCACTAAGCAGATTGGTACCACTATCGCAGTGGTTCATTACTGTATGTCTCTGTATGTACTGTTAGAATTTATGTTTTATGGTGCAGGAACCTGACAGTGTAGTTGCATCTGAACAACAAAACATGCAGCAACAAAGAGCATCATCAGGTGAAGGGACTTCCAGCAGTTCATCTAGTAAACAAAGATCATCATTGGGTGAAAGGACTTGCAGCAGTTCATCTAGTGAACAAAGAGCATCGACAGGAGACGGAAATTCCAGCAGTTCACCTGGTAAACAAAACGCATCATCAGGTGAAGGGACTTCCAGCAGTTCATCTAGTAAACAAAGAGCATCAGGTGAAGGGACCTCCAGCAGTTTATCTGGTAAACAGAGAGTATCATCAGGTGAAGGGACTTCCAGCAGTTTATATAGTAAACAAAGAGCATCATCGGATGAAGGGAATTCCAGCAGTTGCCAGAGTTTTGTAAGTATTCACTTCTTAGCTCACCTGTCCAAAGGCCATCACTTGATGTCCATTATCAGTCCGTCATTGACATTTAATTAAGAAACCTTCTCTTCTGAAACCACAGGGCTTGTTTAAACCAGACTTGGCAGGAATGGTCTTTTTCAGAATTGTATCCAGTGACCCAGAACTCCATCCAGATGGCCACCACTGTAGGATATCTGTGTTAGCACTAGCTTGAGATCTGCATTAGCCACACACAATAGAAATTGCAATGTTTGGACACATTTTGGCTAATGTTCCTTATATTTGGTTGGTACCTACTAACTGAGAATTTTATTAGCAAACCATTGTTACACTAGCCATTGGCTACATGGCTAACTACTAGCATGACTAGTGCTAATACAGGATATAATTTAACATAAGATCCCATGGGAAATATGTATAAAAATCTTTTCCACTTAGCCACCATGGGAAATAGTTTAACTTAGGTCCCTACGATAAAAGTATATAAAAATCTTCTCTGAAACCATAAAGCCAGTTAATAACCAAACCAAAAGGATATTTCTTTTTTGATCCAATTTCGAAACTGTATCTGGTGACACCAACATCCAAGATGACTCCCACTGTAAGGTATAATTTAACATATGACTCTATAGCATAGTATGCTATGGAAATATGTGTAAAAATCTCCTCTGAAACCACTGAGCCATTTTTTGTGGTAGATTTAAAAAATCTGAGAAATGTTTTTTAAAAACTTTAAACTGAAAACTTTATAAGTTCTTTCCAAACTGAGGTCACTGCAAACAAGGTGATCTCATGAGCCTTTAATCTGAGGTGAAGTTGCAGTAATAGATACTATTCTACAACATGTAAAAACTTCAAAATCTTTGCATGAAGATACAATTTTCAGGTCTCTGTCAGAATAACTAAAGAAGAAGAGAATAGTAGTATCAAGTTCTTGTTTTTTATCAGTTGCTTTAAAAGTAAATCCGGAATAGTTATAAGTGGAATGAAAACTTATTCTACAAACAAATATCACATGAAATAGTCAGTCACAATGATCCAAAGTGCACTCTATGAATAACTCGTTCTAATTTTACCATTTGTTTTTAGGGAAATAGTACATTTACAACTCCAGTGAGCAGTTCTACTGTTGCATGTGATGGTTCACGTGAAGCAAGTTCCTTTTTTTAATCTCTGCTACTTAGGCTGGGAATATCCAGTGCTCACAGACTAGGCCAACAAACAGAATTGTTTGGTTCAGGGAACATTGGAAACAATGCTTGGTAGGGTTAGGCAGGATTTATTTATATTGAGATCTGTCATGTCATTATCTATGGAATGAAGTTTAAACAGGAAGTAAAATTTTTAAAAAAATCAGATGTGTGGATAAAAAATTAGGTTTAAAAATAAGTAGGATTTCCCTAACTATAAACCAACAATTTTTAAAGCCTTACTTCTACTTAACAAGATGTAAGATTTCAATTCAGACTTTCATAAATACATGTACCATAGGTATTATATTTCTTTTTTTCTGTAATTGGTAGTCACAATAAGATCGTCAATTTTCATTTGATTAATTTTACTGTATTGGCATGATAGTTTAACAGAATTTCAACATAGCAGAATATTTCAAATATCTACATCTTTACTTAAGAAAAAATGGTACAGTAGAATATTTCAAATATCTGACATCTTTACTTTAGAAAAATTTTTATATCTGAGATATGGATGTGGATAAGGATTTTTTCTGTCAGCAATTTTTTATTTCCATCAGTTTTTTTACCTTTGTTTTGAACTACCTGTATAAATCAATGCAGTGTACAATTTAGATCTGAGATGCCAGAAATATACATGTAAATGTCAATTAAATAAAGAATTTGTATTTGTTTATTTCAGATAGACCGTTTGACTTCTCAATTTCAGACTCCTGCTTCAGGAATTGGAACCTCGCGGATGGTAAGATCGATTACAGATAATTTTCACAGCATATAAGTTTGTAATTAGGATCCTGCATCCATAAGGCAGGAGCCCTATCGCCTTGTCTTTCCATTTGTTGCAATCTTGTCCAGATCTTTCAATCTGTTTTTGAAGAATATTCATAACACTTTGCATATTGTTGTACCCAGCACCAGAGAATGTATAGCACTAAGTCCCAGCATTACTGTCTTCAAGGTCAAGGTCACAGGCAAAGGTCAAGTTGCAAAATATTTATGCTTGCACACTATTCTATTTGTGTGTGATCCATAACTTAACCCACAAGATCAAAGTCACCATCTTTGATCAAATATATTTTTTTCACATATAGATTTTCATCTGTGCAAAAAAGTTTTGCATCAGGTGGATGAGTTGATATTTTGCAGTGTTTATGGCTTGATCTTCATTTATTGTTTGCTTAGTTATGATAACCACCAGCAAGTTCCTTTCCATGATATACATTTGTACATGTGATTCCTGTAATATGCCCCGCCATGAATGTGGAAGGGGCATATAGTGTTACTCTGTATGTACATGTATGACTCTGGGCAAGTTTTCCTTTTAGGTCGATTTCTTGTGAAGTAAAAATAACGTAGCACTGAAACCTCATTAATAGCTACATCTTGGATAGTACTGAACAGTTATACGTCAATTGGGTCACCGTGACCTACATTTTTACTTGAGTGAATCTGGTTAAGTTTTGCATTTTGATCTATTTTTTGGTACTGAACTAAAAATAGTAGCAGTAAAAATTTATTGGTGGATACCATTTGGGTAAGGCAGGGACACAGTTTCTAGTTTTTATCGATATATTTTATAGTGAACAGGTCTTAACAAAACACCTTACAATACATGGAAGTTTTTATTAATATTATTAAAGAATTCAAATATGCCAAAAAAAAAAAAGAAAAAAAAAAGAAAGACATTTTTTAACATAAGATATATTTTCTATTACACATGTTTTCTGATTTATTGAAGGTTCCTACAGATTAATTGTATATTTCTCACATGTTTTAGAATTCATATGACTTTGAGGATGATGATGACGATGATGATGAAATTGATCTAAAAGACCTAAACAAAGATGAATTGATAAGCAAAGTTGAAATGCTGGAATTTGACAAGCAAAGAATGAAAAGAGAAATCAGCAATTTAAGGAATGCTATGGCAATAATTGAGGGTAAGATAAATATATAAATGCATCGACATGAAATGAGTGTATATCACTGAAAAGCAAATTTTTATCAGTATTTTTAGTAATCTAAATAGTACTCAGAATTTGAAAAAAAGGATTATAAATGGCTTATTTATACTGTCACACTAGTATCCTGTGGTGGTAATTCTAGCTTTGAAAATTACTTGTAGCTGTTATTTTTTACAGATCTAAAACATCCTTTAATGTGATTGTTTGTCTGCTTTCCTTTTGAGAAGCAGTGGCATAAATTAGAAGTGGTGCAGTTTAAACAGAATAGCTATACTGAAATTTTTTTTGTAGGAAATTCAATGCATATGTCCATCTCGGTAAATAAAAACTTACCAATAACTGGTAATGCAAATACTCACATCTACATGTAAATAAGGGAGTTCTGTGGCAAACAGAATATTCAAAGGTCAGTTTAGCTCTAAATTTGAAATTCACTGTAATTGTACATAGTCATAGAAGTTCTTAATTTTAAAAGTGGGTTTTTGAACTAAGAATACTTAGTTAATTTTGGAAATGCAGAAATTGGAGAGTAGAATTATACAGTGTACTTAATTTAAAATATTTTGAATGTAATGTATTTCAGAGTTGCCTAGTTTACTGAAGAGAATTAGAAGTCTAAAAGGTAGACCAATTAGACAACCGTTTCCATCTGTCAGTGATGCAGCAGAAGAAAATGAAACAGAGCAGGTTTGATTTTTTTTGCTTTTATTTAAGAACTGAACGCATATTTTTGTAGTTCTGTCGGCATGAGAAAATACACACAAGAGTCACCCGAATGACAGCATATTGGCTTACTACAAAGAGAACACTGACTAGTTGCAAAAATATTGACAGATTTCATAATATATGAATAGTGTTCATTCAATCATAATGTTCAATGTTGTAATCTTAATTCAGTTTAGGTTATACATGGTTTTAATGTACTCCCAATTCTGAGAAGTGTGAGAAGCCACAACCCTATGTTTACAATAAAGTCTTATGACCCAATTTTTATACTAAATTAGGTCACAGTCAGGTCATAATGACATGATTACTGCAGGCATTCAAAGTACTTTTTTTGACGATTTTCAAGGGATTTAATTCCAAGACGGCATAAGATACAAATCCTATATTGATATGTGATGCAGTACATTATGATGTACTTACATACCAATTTTAAAATCTTTATATACTGTACAGCGCTTAATTTTGGCTATTTGGTGAAAAATTGAAATATCTCCAAAATTTAACACTGCCAATAGCCAAAACTTGTACTAGTTACAATAAAATTTTAAAGGTTAATCCTTGAAAATGCCAATTTTAATCCCCATCAAAAAGTCAATTTTGGAAAACTGTGAAATTTTGGCACCACCAAAATAAAGCACTATACAGTACTATGATTTCAATGAAATAATTTTTTTCGCAAATTACAGCAGTTTTCAAATTTCAAGGGGGACCACTCTGAAATGACTACAAATACTGAATCCAATCGTCGTACAGATTTTTATCCTATCCAATTTACAAGAATACTTTTTGTTACAGGTACATATCACTTTTGGAGGAATAACAGTTCCTCAGAGAGTGGTCGAAAAGTGTAATCACAGGAATATTCAGAAATTAACTGTGAAACTGATGTATTTACTCTTTACACGAGAAGAGATGGTCACACACACACTGAGAGGTGCAAAGAGCACCACAGTGAATAATGACAAAGATGTCAAACCAAGGCTAGACCCTTTTAAAGTAAAGGGATTGATAGGTAATTTCTAACATTAGAGATGTATAACAACAAAAATTACATGCATGTATATGAATTTTGAATTCTACCTTCCTATGTATGTTACATTTATCTGTATAGATCACTAGCCTATCACTATGCTGTGAATTTGTGCCTGAATTTGGTTGAATATAAAAACAAAGGCACTTGATGCCTACCTTAAAACTGATCAGTTACTTTCTGAAGATTGTTGGTTGTTTCTGGATATTGTTAAATTAATATAGCTTAAAAATGGCAGTAAACACTATTCGAAAATTCTTGGAATGGTGAATATTGGTGTGTAACAGAATAACCTCCTGTTTTCTGGGAAGAAACATTCGGCTGTTTTATATAGGTAGAGAACTGACAAGATATCAAATATTCAGTATTAGGGCTATTCCAGAAATAAATGTAAGGGCAGTTGGAAAGCACTTTTTACTTTTACCCACCATGCATAAAATTTTAAATGAATATGTCCTATACTTAAAAAAAACATCCACCACCCATCAAATTTTGTTAGAAGTGCCTTCCAAGGAAACCTCCACCCCCTTCCATACAAACATTTTTGAAAAAGCCCTCACTAGATAAATATAACTTTTGATACATTGAGCTAAGACACAAAGCAGTAAGTTCTAAATGCTGTACATTGAACACCCAATTTGAACACAACTACTATTGGAAACAAAGCTTGCTCAAGATATGAGAAAAAATAGAATTTGCAGATATTTTGAAAACACTTTCATGCTGCTTTAATGATACAATTACTTAATTGTCATTTTTAACTTAAAATTTTATTGATAGTTGAATAATTCCAATATGTGCAAACTTTGAAGATATCATTTCTTTTCTTTCAGATTATGTTCTGTCCAAGTTTCCAAATGATCAAGAAAAGACTATACGTAATGCAATTAGAGTTAAACTTAATAATGAAGACAAACTAAAAACAAGGAAGCTGAAAAAACAGATTGCTGATGAGACACAGGAAGACGATTTGGACAATAATGAAAATAATTAAAGCACATGTATATTTAATTTTGAAAAATGTGTTTAATCTAAAAATGTAATTAAGGATGTTTGCTCCTCTTATTTAAAATAACCAACTTTTTGCATACATCAGTATTAATAAACTTTCATCTTATTGAAGGCAAAAAATGAATAGAAAAAGGTATGTTTGTGTACTTGATTTTTCAGAACATTTGATTGAACATAGAATTGAATTGAATTATATCACAAAATGTGAATTTTTCATAAAATTTTCCTATTTAAAATAACAAGTATTTCATAAAATTTTGTCAGATTGTGTATTTCACCTAATTCTTTTATATTAAGCCTAAAAAATAATAGGTCCATGTGAAATTCTTTTTTTAACTATTCCCAAAAAACCTGTTTTTTATGTAGGTTTTTGGTATTTTTTTATGCCTCAAACAGTTTATATTTTTCATATTCTAATATAATGTTATAAAGTTGATATACCTTTAATAAAATGTGATAAGGTTCTTATCAGAAGGTAATACAGACCATGATTCCTGGTAATTGTAATCTTTTTGCTCTTGAGGCCATTATGTCAATTTAATATTTTACAAACACAACATAAAAATTTAAAAGGACATTATTATCTTAGTTAGAATGTATTTTGACAATGTGATTACATTTATAAAGAAAATATTGAGTACTTCCAGATTATGATGCTCATTTGGTCCAAAAATGTGAGCAGCGAACATCCTTAATTTTAAGTAGCAGTAACTGACAGTATCCTATAATCCTGTTGCATAAAGGTACAATGTTTTGTCCTCCGTTAGAATAACAAATGAAAAACTGGTATATCCAGACTTGTTTTTATGCTACAAAAGTTTTGAAAAAATGGAAAATTTTGGGCATTTTGCAGTTGATTTGTAAAATAAAGTCCCTTGTCAGAAAAATATGTTTATTTTCAAAAAAGATTGTATTTTGCCCTACTGATTCTTGAAAAAGTAATTAAAGTGGAGATAATGGCCCCGAAGCTTAAGCTAAGAAAAATTTTTAAAATATTTGGCAGTATCTAGATTAAGTGTTTAGCAATACATATTGTTCGTTAATTACCAAAATGCTTATAAAAATCTGCTGAGAATAAATTGTTGTCAGCTATACAAAAACAAGTCTGTTATCCCATTTTCTCACAGTTCACCAGTTCCCAGATGATCAAAGCGGGTAAGGGTTAACCTCTGGTTAAATTGATTGATTTGTACATGATTTAGCTAGTGGTTAACACTAACCAGGTTTTGAACAACTGGGCCCAGATGGCATTCAGTTACTCCAACCTAACCTAAAGTAAAAACAAATGCAGTTCCATGCTTGCAAAAACAAGTTTTTAATATCTGTAACATTTTTATCTAAACTGCAACAAAAGTCACTGAAGGTGAGACATAGTGGTGTTGTCCTACATTAGCGTTTGCTTAACCCTTCAGTAAAAGTATTTGTAAGTTGAATAACTTCATCACATCTTCATCAGTTGTAATGAAATTTGAACACAAGGTTTCTTATGGTCAAACGATAACATCAATACAAACGTTTGTCATTTTTTAACAGTTTATACTGGTCAACCCTCATACTGGTTAACCCATTGGTTAAAAATTTTGAAAATTAAATAAGACATAGATTTCCATTTGGAACAGAAGCTTTCTTTTGATCAAAAGAGAAGCATCCCTACCAAAATTTCTGTTGTTTTTGCTATTTTGGATAATTGGACTTTTTTTTGGATGCCTCATTATGGTTAACCCATGGATTAAAAGTCTTTGAAACTTGAATAGTATCATCAAATCTTCATTTATTTCAATAAAATTATACTGAAGATTCTTTATGGTCAAAAGATAACATCAATGCAAACTTTCTTAGGTTTTTTCACCTTCTGACGGATAACTCGACCTAATTTTTGGACACTTCATACGCATTAACTCTTTGGTTATCTGAAATTTTGCTATCTTCCTTTATTTCCATGAAATTGAACTGAAGCTCTTCCTACAATCAGAAGATAATATGTAAACCAATTTGTCACAATTTTTGTTTTCGAATTTTCCCACTTTGATAGATAACTTGACTTAGTTTTTTTATGTTTTATACTGGTTAATCCTTTTGTTAACATGTTAAAAACTTTGAAACTTTAACTAACTATATCTGTTTCCATGAAATTAATCTGTTATGAAATATTATTAAACCAATTTTTTACTTAATTTTGATTAGTAGAAGTGTACATAGCATTTACCATAAAAAGTCTTTGGTACCATGTATAGTAAAGTGAACATGTATGATGCACTTCAACCAATATCATGCTATATACATGTACTTGTTTGATAATGACATGTAATTGTTGTACAGCAATCTAAATTAGCATCACTGAATTGTTCTGTTTTGGTTATTGACTGAGATTGATTTCAACCTGTTTTTGTCCACTTTCATGACAATAAAGAGCAAAATAGTGGTTTTCTAATGAATTAAAAGCACACTCCAATAATTTTCAGGTATTCTTTCCAGTACATGTATATTTAGGTATTGTCACTCTGGTGAAGCCAGTTGTTAAAAAATACTCGCCATATCAAGAATAATTATGGACTGAGTACAGTAAAATTAAAATATGGCAAATATTTTGAATTCATTACGTTTTTTAACTAGACCGTTTGTTTCATCTCACCTGTGACAAATGTCTCTGAAGGTCAGACATAGGTATGCTTTTTATGGCGATGGTGTCAACTTTGCATCAAAGTTTTGTGATAAGCTCTTTCTGAGTAACCACACATCATAGACAAACCATATTTGGTCCAGACATTCATCAGGAAGAGTGCATTTAAACCTGACACATGTCACTTTACCTTGATCTTATTTTCATGGTCCATTGATTTGCTAAATTTACGTCAGGTTTGCATTGTGTGGGTTTAACCTGGCTGAATTGCAGGTGACATATTTGTTTGTTCACCCTTGTTGAATAACTTTGACCATGGATCTGCAGTGATTTTTGGAAAAACAAAAAAAAATTAATTCTTCCCACCATCCGCAGGAATATCAAGTGGTACATTTAAAGAAATCATATTTTTTAGCGGTAATTCATGTTTTTGTCAAGGAAATGACAGCACTGTGGTCAGGAAATGGCCTATTTGCTGACAATTTGTCACATAAAGACATTTTTCAACCCACATCTTCCTTGTTTACTTCATCCATAGAACATTATGGATTGTCAGTACCAAGTTTTCCAAACTCTTTTTTTAACTATTGCCCAACAAAAAGTAGACTAAAAAAAAATCAGTTAGCCAAGTTAATAAAAAAATGTCTATATTATATAGCAGAAAAAGCTCTACTAGTACATGGTGTAATGTGTCCATTGTAAACACTTTAATAGTCCATTTTCAGCGATTACTTCGGTTCAGAGTTATGGTTCTTTTTCATATGTCCGCAAAAATTTTTGCTAACATATTATGGTATGGGTCTGTGGTCGTCGGCTGTCATCGTCTCTGGACTGTTGGTTTCCATACTCCTAACTTTTGTTCCTGAAGACCTATTCTTTTAATATTTAACACAATGTTTCTAGACACAAAATACATGTCAAATTCGATTATTGGGGTTCTGGCCCCAACCATTTTGTAAATAAAGAGGGGTTTCTGATTTTTTGTATATGGATGGTTTGGTCAAAGGGAGACAACTCTGGTGAAAAAAGACCTTGATAATCTGTGAACTTTATTCCAAATAAACTATACATTGTTTTCATGGAATTCCTTGTGAAAAGACTCAGAAGTTTTTTATGTTATTATAACCTGTTTCATCAGATTTAATGATTGCATCATTTACATGAAACCTGAAATTTCCAGACATTTTAAACCGTAGGGGACATGTTTTGTTTCACAAAACTTAATACTTGTTTCAAAAGGGCCGGGGGCGGAGCTTTCATTAAATGTTCCTTTGTAAATACAACAGTACATCGATTGTTTAGTTGATTCATTCATTAACTGAACCTATGTGCTACTTCAGAAATTTTCAGCTATATTGTGGCAACTAGATAAGGAAGCAGGAGTATCCACAGTGAACCTCCGACCTTCCGCAAATAACTGTTGAACTTTATCACATAAGGTACGGGCCGTGTGCACTATCCTTTTCGCAGACACAAAAAAATGTCGGGAACTCATACTTTAGAGGTAATAGCTACAAACTACTTAAACCGCTCGGTCACCAAGGCCTGCAAAAGTAATATATTTCAGGTGTACAAATATATGAGTATTTCGTAAGTATTACAGTTTAGCAATATATTCATTTCTTGTATTCCAGAGCCCTTGAGTACAGTCAGAGTATAGTTCTTCTGTCTCTCATCTCAATGAAATTAGCAGTTCAAATAAATGTTCATGTAAATAGGTATTGGTAAAATTTTATTTTTCAGTGAGAATATTGATTGGCACCTCGTCGACATTTTTCGACAACTCTGCTGCGATTGTCAACGGTACATTTCGGCGATGTGCTTACTACACTGATGTAATCCCATGTTTTAAACCTTCACAACTTTCGAAAAGAGAACAAATAATTGAACAGTTCATTATTCAGTGATGTGTAATCAATACTGAAGCATCCTGATCGTTAGC
>JAOXYI010289439.1:0-10520 GCA_028566495.1 Lithophaga antillarum
TTATTGTTCTTGACCTGTATTTTGTGTTAAGGGACATTGTAATAGAATATTATAAAAATCGGTCTTCAGGAACAGAAGTTAGAGCACAGAAACCAATTTTCCACAGACGCCGTACTATAATACATCCGTAAATTTTGCAGTTCTTAAAACTGACAGCTGCTGACGATTTTGCTGTCTTCCTTATTACAATACCTTATTCTGATTTTCAACCTTCTATTTTGAAATATATTTCAAATCTAAGGTTGATTAATTGATTGATTGTTGTTTAACGTCCAGCGAGCAATATTTCAGCTATATTCGGGAAGAGAACAAGTTAATCAATACTAATAATTAAACGGGGATGGGACAGACCATTGGGCGGAAAATTTAGCCTTGCAACTGGCCACTTACGGACCACTCACGAAGAGATTTGTTACAAGGGTTCTCTAACGTGCAGAGTGTGGCATTTTCCCAACAAGGGATTCGGATTTTACGTCCCCATCCGATGGACATTCCGTTTAGGAGGGGTTTTACCCCGCAAGCCGGAGAACCTGAGTCCTATTTCTATACCCCGGGTACCCTTTGGGGTCAAATCTAAGGCAACATGACTTTAACTTGCATAATACTGTCTAGAAAACTCCACTAAATTCAACCTTTAGTAAGTAAAACCCTTATTACTTGTAGCAAAAGTCGTAAAGAGCAAGTTGTTTTAACATGTCATATAGGCCACTCTAGGACAACTCATTCTTATTTATCTAAGGATGATGATGTTCCTGAGTGTATTCCGTGTCAGAGTCAGTACACAATTAAAACTGTATTATCGATGGGTTGAAGCCAAAACAACGTATCTGGTAATTTTATAGTTTTGGGTATAAATAAAACAATATTTGGCCACTCATAAAAAATCAATCTTTTGTACTAATTGATTCAAACTGAACCCTGTGACACTTCGGAACATAATCTGTCAATAAGTACTTAGCTATTGATGTAAACAAAGTATAAAACACAATATTTAGATAAGAATGTTTTAATGTACATTAGCATATCAGTTTCATTTTGATTAATAACACATGTACATGCCATAATACAGTAGCAGACGATAAGGTAATTTGCTGTTCATCAATTCACAAAACTAAATTACTTTTCCCAAGCCAGGTTGTATCATACAGAGATAATTGGTTTTGGCTTTCATGAATCTAAATAAAACATTGATATGCAATCATGGAAAATTGTCTTATTGAAAGATAATTTGTTGTGGTATACAAAGAATTAAAATAATTAATGTGGTTAAACATTCATAAATCACTTAGTGTAAAATAAGTTTTTTTGTCAAATAAGAATATCAATTCTACTAATATCAAAACATGAGCAAAAACATTGTTACAATTTGATAAGTTTTTTTGGCATACTTTATAAACAAAATATAAATCTTTCAATTGTGGTATAAATGTATTATGTAATAAAAAAATGCTTAAGAAATTGCATTTTCATGTACTTGAAAAAAAAATAAAGTCAAGAAACACCATTGCATTATAATCTAAGTGATTAAAAGGAAATAAGAACAATCACCTTTTATCAATTTTGACACATTTGTTTCAAATAGTTGTTTAATAATCAAATAAAGAATCAAAATGATTTTTATCTATTGTAAAGTTGTAAGTTTAGACTTACGCTCATTTATTGTCATTTTAGTGTAGTCCAATGATGAAAAAGTGATTAAAAAACTATGTTTACAACTACATTTTGTATATTGAATAGATTAGTGTCAATTCAAAAGTCACTTTTTTCTTTACTACTGATTACACAAAATCTAAACACTAGCACACAAATTGTCTATCAAACAATTCAGTTTACGCCGATTATGGCGTAGTGTCAATTTTGATCAGAGTCAATATCCTCTTCTGCAACATCGGGATCGGGAAGTATATCTGGTACATTATTGCTAGACGGCAACTGCTTATAAAACTCATGATACTCTACTGGTATTATTCCGCTTTTACACAGATTTATTAGATCTTTCTTTTTTGCTGCAGAAATTGCCTGTCTTCCCTTGTATTTTCTTGGCAATTCACTACCCTTTCCTGCTGGTCTCCCCTTTTTGTTTGTTGGTGTTACTTTCATTGTTCTAAAGTTCTCATCAAATGTGTATTTGAACTGAACAGAATCAGGATCTGACTTCAAGTATCGGAGCCATTTAATGTTAAGCCAATTGACCTTTTCCCCGCTGATGTCCTCTTTTCTATACTTGTATGATTGTTTTTGAACTTCTTTAAAATCGTAGATATCTGAATATTTCAGAGGTACAATCATGTATGGATCTTTACGTCTTGCCATACGTATTACAGTTGCCCACTGCTGAGGAACAAATATTTCTGTTTTCTTTTTTGCAAATTCAATGGCGGCATGCATTGAGTCGCATTCCATCTGTGTATGGCCACTTTCTAAAAATTTATGATCGACGATTTTAACCGTTGGATGGTTTTGGACAGCTTGCATCAAACTTGTAGCAGTAAACTGATTTCTATTCTGCCCGGAACATGCATCAGAATAAAAGATAACATGTTTAATGTTGCTAGGCAAGGAAAGTAACTGGAGATACAAACATGATCCTATCTCGCAGGAGCCCCTTTGTGCGTCAACTTCTGACCAGAGGTAGCATGTTGCATTACTTGTTGCTAAGTCGTAGATGGATAGGTTGTAGCAACTTAGCTTTCTCATGTAGTAAAGCTGACTTACAAGGCTACATGGTGTTGACAGTACTGCTTGAAGATCGAATGTTGCTACAAATACATCATCTGAATTCTGTGCTGTAATTTTATCTTTCTTCTTTTCCTCTCGTGCTCTTACTTTCTGTTGTTGATGTTTGTCAAACTTTTCTTTTGCCTCTGGTTCTATCGTGCCTGTTTCAACATCCTGATAGTATTTGACACAAGTGGCGCATTGATCCTTTTTTGGAACATGAAATGAAAAATTATATTCTTCATTGAATACTCTTCTGTATATAGCCTGACTGACCAATTCTTTTTCATGCAGTTTTTCTTTTAAGTCGTTGACATAAAGCTGATACATTCTTGTGATATTTAGATCAGCCCCTAAATATCTTCTGTTGGAGTTTTTTCTTGTATAATGCCCTTCCACAGCCGGAAAAGACTCAATATGCTTTCGAACCATATCTAGTGCATTTTTACTAGTTTTATTTGCAGGTTCATGCTTTCCCCTTTTTTCACTTCCAGCAAAAGTCCCTCCAGATTGGTTTTTCAGTGCATGGTCAACATATGATTCGCTAATATTTAGAGTGGCTAGAAAAAATTTCTTGCAGACAACAGTTTTCTTTCCAAAAGCATCAAGTAAATAGTTTCTGTGGATGTTACGTCTCTTTGCAAGTGGTTCATTGCTTTCAGTATCTATATAGGTTCTAGTCTTCTTTTGACTTGTATGAGCTATAATGAAGTCTTTTTTTCTTTCATATGAATCCAGAGACCAAAATGTCTGAAATATTTGCTGTCTTTGTTCCTCGTTGAAGCTCAAACTACATTCAAATTTGCACTTTGAACAATCCTTGGGTTTTACTGCTTTTTCTTTTATTGTTTTCCCTTTAACTGATGTGTATTCTTTCCCGGACAGTCTAAGCTTTTTCCTGATATTTTTTTTCCAATTTTCTGGCTTTGCTGTTCTTTTCCGAAAAAGCTTCTTTTTAGGAGGTGTCATAAAATCCGCTGATTTTTTGGGCGGCGTTCCCTTTGGTCTTCCCCTCTTTCGCTTTTGCTTAATTGGTGTTTTTTCTACTTCACAAGTGTAGGCATTATCTGTGTCCTGGTTAGTTTGACTCTCCTGGTCTGTGTTCAGTGATTCATTCAGATGCCCTGTTTCATCCATACTTTGTTCACAGTTTTGCTGTTTCTCTGTTTCAGTGCCTTGTCTAATTTCACTGCATCCATCATAATGCGAAGCAATTGTGCTGCTTTCTGATGCCAGTAGTGCTAGCCTGATTGGTTCATTTGTACATGGCGTTTTTGATGGCAATATATCTATGATTGATTTATCAAATAAACTTGAAAATATTTTTACAGGACGTTCACTCCAGTTTGCTAAAGCGAGTGGCAATAGATCTGCAGCTCTATTTGTCCAACATCCATTTTCTGTTAGCTTTTCTACTTCAGTTCTAAAGTCAATCCATGCTATATCGTCCTCATACGACTCATTAGCATCTGAAACTGAGAAGAAACCTATGTACTCATCTGCACAATTAATAATGTGATCACATAATATATTCCGTAATGTCTGAGCAGTATCAATATTCGGAAGATTGGCAATTGCAGCTGTGAAAAAGCAGTTTCCGTCTGCAGGAACCAGTTTTCTTTGAAGTCCATTGGCAAAAAGCAAGTCGTCTAGTTTTTGTCCGTGGTGACTTGTTGACAGCATATTTAATGTTGCTTCTTGAAGACTCCTTTCCTTAACTTCTTGTAAATTCTCTGCCACTGTCTGTTTTTTTATAGCACCATTCATTTCAATGCCCTTTTCTGCAGATGATTCTTTATTAAGATTTTTATCATTGACATTTTCTGAACTTGGAGCAACCTTTATGGCAACAGTATTTCTCTTTTTTTGACGTTTTTTCTTCTTTTTCTGTGCATCAGATGTTTCCAAATGAAATGATGTGCCAGACATTTTCTCTGAAGCCACTTCATCATGTGTTTTACTTGCTGATTGACATTTTTTCTGCTTTCTTTTCTTTTTCTTAATGCGTTTTCCTTTTTGTTTGTTTGCTTGTTCTCCGTCACTACTATCATATCCATTATCTTCTTCGGGTGTTGTAAGATTTGAATCAGTTGAATTAAAATCCTTTTTTGTAGGTTTGTATGAATCTCCACTGTCGTATATTGATTCGATTTCACTTTCGCTGTTAAAATCATTAGCTTTGTCGGCATTGTTCGCTTTATTCTTTTTAAACACAGGTCTGTTGCTTTCAATTTTAGATCTTTGTTTCCTCTTTCGTGGTATCTTCTTGTTTTTCTGAAAATGGGTTAGTGGTATATTGTCATCACTGTCCCCTGACTCTTCGACATGCTTGGTACCACTTTGTGAAGTAATGTCAGTGGATGGAAAATTTTGTTCTGAACATTTGTCTTTACCATTCTCCTGTTCCTGTTCAGGATCTTCGTTTTCGTTTTGAGTTTTTTTCCTAGGAATAGTTTGTTCAGTGATTTTATCTGTCTCTGTATTACCTATTTCAACCTGTGATTTTTCGTTAAGCCCTTTATTTTGTGGTGCCTTATTTTGATCATCAAGTAATTGGATATCATCATTTTTGTCAGGTGTCGGATTTTTAGTAACAGTACTGTTTTCTTTGTTAAGTTCATCTTTACCGGTTGTAATACCGTCAGTTTCAGATTGCTCTGTTCTGTTATTATCATACTCTTGGGCTTCTCTAGATTCAGAGTGATCTGTTTGCATTTCTTGATATACATGTATCGGAGTTTCGCTTTCAGTATTTGTCATTTTGGTGATTTCTTCTCTTATTATGTGTTTACATTTCGCTTCTTCCTCTTTGGCGTTTTCGTTTCCAGGAGAAATGCTTACAGAATCTGTACTCAGACATTTTATTGCTGTTTCAGTTTTTGACTCTTGATTTTCAGTATGTGTTATATCTTCTTGAACTATGTCTTCAGAGTATGATGTAATTTTGTCCTCTGGCTGTTCATTTTGTCTGAACTCATGACTTGCTGTTGCATTATTTTTACAATTGACTTCTATATTCTCAGAGACATTCTCACCTTCATCTCCTTCCTTTTCAACAATATTTAATCTTTCTGATGACTGTTTTGCATCTTGAGGTGTTGATTCATCTCTTGGGTCTTTTTCTTCATTTGCTTCAACAGGAATATTTGCTGTTTGCTTGACCCAATCTTCATCTGATGACCATTCTATTTCAGCCATACTTTTTTCATGTAACACCTTTAAAAAAGAAAGGAAATTACTGCTCTGATTTCAGGTTTACTGTAGTTTAATAAAAAAAATTACATGTATATTAATAAATAAAATTATAACTGATGAAAAATAATTAATTATTATTCATACGTCACTTTTTATAAGTTTAATCTTTTTTTTTTCTTATACTAAACATTTCATAAATTTAAAACATACCTTCTGTATTTTCAGTTTCAAAGCAATTCTATTCTGTTCCTTTTCTTTCAGCAAACAGATTCATTTGACCTGAAATTGGAATGTCAACCATTTTCAGTACAATCATATAACAAAATAATTAAATCATTAATCTGCAACATTATTTTGTTAGTATAATGTATGTTTATTTTAATAAATTGGCATATTTAGAATAATTATTGCTATCCTGTACTTATCTATGAAATCCACTTATAAGCAGGACTAAATCAAGGCCAAAAATTAGCAGAAATTACTATAAACTGACATGACTGAATTGTATAGAATGAAAAGCAATATTACATTCATATGAAATTAAGGGTTTCTTTATGTCTTATATATCACTGGAAGAATATCAGTAATTAAACATAAATAACTGAATGGGCACAATCATTGTGGTTTTGGCCCATAATTTTGTTCTATCAAGTAAGAAACGCAGAACATTATTGAAGGGTTTGTTAATGAATTATTTTCTTTGTTTTTCTCTGTTGGAAATACAATATTATTCTTTTAATTAAGAATTTTAACAGCACTATTTATAACACAAAGCAATTCAATTAAATCTTACCTTCTTTTTCACAGTTTATGTACAAAACATTCCACCATGCGGCTGATACTGAAACACATACGCCTTTTTATCTATCAGTAATGGTTTATGTCTGTATAATCATGTTAAAGTAAGAAGAGTGTAATATTACATACTGCATTCTTCCACTACACAAAATGATATAATTTAACATCTGTTGTTACTTATCTCTAGATGATGTGGTTATGCTATTTATATTTAATATAACTTATGAAAAGTTAGAATGCCAAAACAACGTATCTAAAGATACTATAATTTGGCATTTTGTTTTCACTTTTGAAAATTTAAAATAAAAAAACATTAAATGTTATTTTCTTGTAGGTGATTTTGGCAAATTAATCAGATTTTGAAAAATTATATATTATCAAGATAACCTAGATTATCATCAGTTACATTATAAAAGCAGGCAATACAATGCCATCAAATCAATACGACATATTAGTTCTACTCAATAAAAAATCAAAACGTTGTCCGATTGCTCTAATAATTTGGGAGATGATTTATACAGCTAAAAGCTATACAATGAAAGTTAAATATGAAAATCTTTAAAAATTGAGGTACGTGGTTTTGGCATTAACCCATCGATTTATTCAAGAAAGTAATGAAAAATCTACCACATAAATAAGATAAATAATAAGAAATAGGAAAACATTTTGGACAGCCTCTACCATATACTCAGTCTGTAACCCTTTCGAGTTTAGGTGGTACTTTTTAAATTTCTACATGCTTCAAGATGTTCTATATCAACAAATATCTTTTTAAAAAAAAACTCGTTTTGAAGGAACTTGCAGCATATATCTGTACACCTATCTGAAAGCATTTTTCTAAAAACTGCGGAACAGGTTTTGTTTTTTTTTAAGTAGACATAGAATGCGGCACAAAATACTACCTGCAATCCTTTCTTCTTCATTCATGGAGAGTAAAATAAAAATTGATATAAACTGATCATGAAAAAATATTCAGCAAACTATTGCGTATTTCCTTGTCAATTCTACTGAAAATTCCCCATGATACTTTTTGACAAACTATTAATGAACAGCAGGATTCCCTTAGGAACACGGATATATATATATATTCAAGTACTGATATAATTAAATCCAGAACAAATGTAACTATCCTAGTTCTTAAAATTAAATATTATTTACAAATGAATCAATAAAGACGGGTACGGGTACAAACATACAATAGACAACTTTAGGATAAACTGATCTATCTAAAAGCAAATCAAGCAATTGGATGACCTAATACTAGGACGCCATTACAATTACAATTATTGGTATGACGTAAACTGAAAATGGAGCACCTTACATATTTATGACAAAAAACGAAATTTTGTACATTATTATTATCATTATCTTTATTATTGGTTATATAGCTTCCAGCTTTACCTGCTTTAAACCAAGAAACTGAAACTAAACTTTCCCATTGTTGATATTTTGGTAGGAGTTGTCCAGCATAAAGACAACTAGACTATGGAATTTTCATAAAGTTCCTTCTATTTTCTTAATTATACATGTACCACAGGATGATAAAGAACTTGTCATCTAGCATAATGCAACAAAATAGTCTGTTAATGATTGTTAAAAAAAAAAATAAAATAAAACAAAATTTCTTACTTTAACTGGTTCGGTGTCTAGACTTTTTACAGGAAACATAAAACTGTATCAGTGCGCATAATCAGTACAACATGTAAAAGAGTAAGAAAGTTCAAAGTTGATCAGATCAATTTATAATTTAGAAAAATCAACATGTTTATATATATAGACCATGATCAGTTACCTTACTGTTAACTATATATGGTCATTAGCTGCTGTTGATTGGTTACACAAGTCAAAAGAAAACAATTTTTAAATCTTTGTATATATCTTCATGTGAGAGCATTGTGAGAAAAAAAATTAATGTTTGTAATAATCATCAACATAATTTCCGTCTAAAGCTGTGTTAAGTCTGCAACAAAAATGCTATTGTTATCTCTGCAACAGGAATGCTATTTGTATTATTTACTGGTTTCAGAAAAAAAGGATATTTTAAGTATAGGTCTAAAATATAAAATTTAAAAGTAAAAAGTTAAAAAGTGAATAATTTGATTGCAATTTTTTCTCTATTTTTCTGTAAACTGTAATCACTTCTGATATAAACAATCATAATTTGACGGAATGTTTTGAAAGAGCAACCGTATATTCTTGAATTATACTATATGTAATTAAACGTTGTGTACCTTTCTTTTTAAACATTCGATCGTAAAATTAAAAGGTAAATTTAGATATCCGTGAATCATGGAAATCTTCTCGGAAACGAAAGTAAAACTAAAACTAGCAACCGAAAGTAAAACTGAAACTAGCAGAGGTTACTGTGCACACCATGAATATAAAAATTTAAATGACCTACTCAAATGTTTTGCCAATGTCCCGTGAAAAAAATAATATCTATCGTTTTGTTATTTGTTATTTGGCACAGAAATGATAGGTTCATCATTCTCTTGAAACTAGTTTTATCAAGGCACTCTTGTGAACTTTTACATCAAGTACAATGAAAAGATAGATCGACATTAAAATTTTGCAAATAGTTGCCTCACCAAGTAGCACTGTTCGTAATTGTAATTGAATAACTATTAGCTGAATAACCAGGCTCAGTACTTCAAATTTTGTTAGCCATTTACAGTAGTGTTGTGATATTTTGATAATTAAGTTATTTATAAATATTTTGCATGAAAGACGTTTAATGAGAAATTTTATGATGTGAACTTTTATGTATGTTACTGATGTAATACGTTTTCATAGTAGTAACAATACTGGAGATACTTGTAAAACACACCCTGCATACGCATGTCTAACGCGAGGCGATACAACTACCTGTAGTTTAGAAGAACGAAAAATGGGAGTCCTTACTTTTTCGAAAAATTCAATTATCTTCTACAAGTTAAGTATAATAAAGCGACGACATTGTTAACCTATGATTTTTTACATTTCTATCTAATTTTTGATTTACAGCTAAACCACATTTTGTTCCCGTCAAAAAATGTATACGTTTTTATAAATACATACAAGTACTGTTGAATTTACAAGTAAAAGTATCTGTAGTTTATGAGATATTCAGGAAAAAGAAGACCGTGGTTGTGCCGATAGGGGTATTGCTTACCACGAAACCAAGATATGCAGAACTCGGGGAAATCACATTTTAGAGGGCTGTTCAACACGGAGCAGTAAAAGTTTGTAAAAATGTAAAAATAAAGAAAATTGATCAAATTTACTAATATTTTGATGTAATTCATCTTTAAAATTGTTTTTCTGCAATGTCATTATAACCTGCTATAATAACACAGTCCCAGCCGTAACGGAATAAATGTATACCTATTTATAGATGATTTCGAATAAAACGATAAAACCATGTGCTACATTGTACTTTAATCGATAATTGGCCATTGCGTGAATGAACGTATTCAAGAACAATTAAACTGCAGAGAAATTGTGTTAGATGAGCAAGCAGGCCCATTGAAGTATCAGACTGAAATACACAATGGTGTTATTTCAGCAGAAATTGACCAAGTTTGAAAAACAATAGTGGTATTAAATGCACTGATTTTCATAAAGAAAACAAGTCAAAGAAGAAAAAACTGAACATGCAAAGTACAAATGTCAGGAAAGGAGGAGATGTAACTTCCTCTATACAGTAGAATGGACGTGCGGCAAATTAGGGTCAATATTTTGGGTGAAAAGAGCCGATTTTGTGCCTGATTTTGTGTATTTGCACATATTTCGAGTCAATTTTGGCGTTTGAGCAGGTTACAGGTGACTTT
>JAOXYI010289549.1:0-10519 GCA_028566495.1 Lithophaga antillarum
TTTTTTTTTTTTTTTTGTTTTTTTTTTTTTTTTGCACAAGGGCCTGGGGAATCACTTTTTTTTTTACACATATTTAATTATATCCCTGCTCTGAGGAGAATGGAGTGTATACTCAGTGTTACTGAAGGGGGGTTGCAACTCTGGTTGATTTTGACATGGGGGTGCCGCAGGCTTCTCAAAAACCCTACCCCAGATTATCCACCCAGAACTAAAATTGCTACCCGAAATTATCCACAATGAAGAAAATTTTGACCCGAAATTATCCAGTGTCTTTTCATCTTGTTAATGAATTCAATGAAATCGGAAATTTGACCCAATTTCTGTCAGAAAGTTTTAAATGTGACCCAAAATCTGCGCATCACAACGAAAATTAATACAACCCGAAATCTGCACAAAAATGCAAAATATGGACCCGGAATCTGCACTGACTTCCCAAAAATATGCACGTCCTGTAACCGATATAACAGTCCGTCATTCTGTACATCACACTTTTTTTCGTAACATTTTTTCTCAGCTACTTTAAATCTTAGCTTGCCGACATCTTGCTTCAAGCTTCATATACTACTTTGCATTGGTATTTATCTTAAAATTTCTTTGCACAAAAAAAAAAAAAAAAACTGGAAGTTTGTAGAATCACGTAGTAATAAAACATTATAGATACCAATTTTATTGAATGTGAAGTGCTTTTCTGGAGTAACTTTCATCAAATACACTTGGGACCAAAACAATGGAAAGCCAAACAAATTGAAATACATGTATATTGCGGGCTTAACAATGGAAAGAGTCCTAGCTAAGGTCAAGTGGTAGTAATAAAACATTGTAGGTACCAGATTAACTTGATATGTGGTATTTATTGTCATGAACATGTACATTTAATATGGATGACCTGAAATATTGAACATGTTGAAAAGGATTAGGTGGTAAGCAAAAAATTCTTTACTTTATGCAAGGTGTCATGTTGCACACAAAACCCTACTTGTTTCTATTTCTGATTATCTCATTCATTAATTAAGAAATAGTTCATGGAGGTCGGGCTCTATGGTTATTTTAACATGGGTAGGCATGAAATTTGTAATTATTTCACACCGAGCGATAGCGAGGTGTTAAATCTTTACAAATTTCATGACTACCCATGTTAAAATAACCATAGAGCCCGACCTCCATGAACTATTTCGATTCTAATATGAAAAAAATACGTGTTCTTGTACACGAAGCGGGCCTAGGAGGACTGCAAAAGTGACTGCCATGTTGAAAAATAGAAGAAGGAAAAAGTAAGCTTAATTGGTTAAAAACCACAGACAGGCTTTAAAACTTACAGTTTAGAGAACTTTATTACATTTTCCATCTTCCAGGCATCCAGAGACGTCCTTCCGACAACAGAAAAGATGCTTGTTTTGAAAACTGAACGTGAAATGTTTATTATGACGTCATGTTTTAGTCTGTGACGTCGACCCGGGCTTTATTGTATTTAGAGCCCGCTTTTGTTCTTATAGGGAATGCAACGAGTCATATTAGAATTTTTCATAACATAAATATGTAAATTTATTTAAAACCATATTATTGTGTCTTTTCAGAAAAAAACTTGTACACTGTAATTATGATGGGACAGAAGTTGACGTCTACGTAACACCCCAGCTGCATGAGGCATTAAATTCTCCAGGTAAGTAAAGTTTATGCATGAAAAATTTGCTCCTTATAAATCTCAAATTTCCGGTTAAGACAAACTAAATTTTCTGGTCCACATGGATTCAACATAACAAGAATTGACTGTATATGAAAAGGCAATGTTCTAGAAATTATCATAGTTGTTGTTGAAAAGACTTAAGTTTAGGAATAATCATACATTGATTCAAAAGTTAATGTCAAGGAGAAAACATTCCATCTGAAATTAACTGCCCAAGAGCATACATCTAGAGGTTGTCATAAGTCTTCAATAAAATAAGAAACCTATACAAATCACCATATAGCAAGCCCTAAATAGTTGATTACAAATTAAAACAATGATACATTATGTGCATGATACTGAGTTTTCATATAGGCTAATAATACTATAGCATTGCTAAGAATGCTGGTTTATTTTTAAAGCAGAATCTAGCCTTTTACTTCTATTTATTAATCTCATTAAGATTAATTCTAATCTATTTGATGTTTCCGAAACAGTATTTTAGAATATGAATATTCTTAATCATATATATTTTAGATCAACGTACAAAGCAAGCAGCACAACTGGAGGTGGTGAAAATGGTTAGGGAAGAAATGAGTAAGTTAACTACAACTTGTTCTTATATTAATCTACAATCTTTATTTTTAGCTTGTTACATTGTAATTTTCAGGTCAATTTGGTCAAAACTGTGAAGGGATAGTCCTAGGGAGGTCTCCTTCAAAATTTTGTCTAATGACCCCACCTGCCAATCAAGATGACTGCCATTGCTATGAATAAAAAATTCAGCAAAAAATCAATTTAAAATCTTCTCGTCTGAAACTATTGGGCCAATTAGGGCCAAATTTTGGAAAAATGTCTCTTGAAGAATTGTGTCCTGTGACCATGACCTCTATTCAAGTTTGCTGACATTAGTTATATTGACCTACCATTTACACTACTTATTTTTTTGCATAATTTTAGTATATTAGATTATGAAATATTAACATTTTTTAAACATAGACCATTTTATATCAGATTTTTCCTAACCCTTAGTAATATGAACTTAGAGAGAAGATTGGATTTGACATGTCTACATTCAAAGGACAAATTATCAAGTACAGAAAGTTAAGAATTTATGATGCAGTTGTTTTTATTGTTATATTTCAGATAATAATAACAGAAAGACACTCACCATGTGTGAACGATGCAGCACATGGTATAGTGGTGCCCATACATGTAGGCAAGAATCTGATGCAGGTAAAATTAAAAACATTTAATTCAAAACATAATAAAAATGGATTGTTTTTTTTTCAGTTTATCAATATTTAATAAGTCTAATTTTGACCACATACATATAAGTATTTAACTACTCAAATGTCAATGTTGGTTATAAGTTTTAAGAACTGTTATATATTTAGGGCCCTGCATCAAGTTGCAGGTGCCCTATAGCAATCACTTTGTCAGTCTGTCCGTCCATTCTTGTAAACAAGTAAACAAGGAACTTATGGAATCCCTTGGACTTTTTTAATGAAATTTGGTATGTAGGTTGCTTATGGCATGCAGATGTGCCTTTTTATAGCTTTGACCTTGACCTTCTGTCCATGTCCGTAAACTAGGTCAAACCCCTAAGAAATTGTATTTTCACAATTTTTTACATAGAGTGTCTATTTTCATCGGATTTGATGCCGTTTTTTCTTTGGATTCCTTATAAAAATACCTTTCACAAGTGTGCCAGCAGTTTCAACATAGCTCTTACCCTTTTCGAGATATAAGGGGTTAAAAAGAACCAAAGCCTGAAATCATAGCTTTTTTATTTTATTGCTTCCAAGAAAATCACTAAGTCCAGAAAATTACTGTATCAAACACATTCGTGTGTTGAACAGACTTTGTATCCACACTCATTTAAATTTTACCTTTGCCCCTAGTTTCAGGATAGACATTGCAGGGCCCTTGCAACAACGCCAGTTTGGACTTGCTTTAGTTTTGCCTGTAGCATTGCTTTAGGTACATTAGTCGTCAAAATAGGCATCAGTTGCACAACTATTTTACAAATTTTTGATATTGCAAATTGTTAAACTACATATGAATGCTAGTACAGTATACTTTTGATTGATTGGAATATCTGTTTTTCTTTTTCAAGTTCCTGAAGTGTCTGTTGATGATCCAGTAGATCATGTAGATGATCCAGTGTATGATCCAGGGGATGATTCAGAACAAGCTGAAGATAAATCATCAGGTAATTAAATTAGTCTGTAAATTGATATGTAAGTCGGAGCTCACATTGACTAGATTAGTCAGGACATGGTTTGTACTGTTACCACTATTTGAAGACATAAAGCAAAAACCATGATACAAATTTCAACATTGCCCGAATATAGCCGTAATCGTGCTGCTTGGGCATAAAACACCAACAATCAATCAATCAAATTTCAACATTGCACATGGTCAAAATGTTGTAAGGATTAGTTCAAAACTTTTATCTTGAGCTTTTATCAATGGTCAGTAAATACGCCAGCCTAAAAATTTCATTTTAAATTATAATGTCCAAAAAAGTTTTGTTAAAATTATTAGATAACCTACCACTCCAAATTGGACAAGAATCAGTTCAATTTAGATTATAAAGCCACAGTTGGTAACAATAGATAAAAAAAAAAGACTTTAGAATACCATACACAATCATGATGTCTTGTCAACAACAGCTTGTATCAAACTTTAACCAGTGTTACCAGCTAACAAATAATTTGAATGTTTTTTGCGATTAACAAAATATATCTGAACTTTAAAGATGATAAGGGGTGTAAGAAGTCTTTGACATTCCAGATACATGGCGATGCAGCCTCTTTAATTCATTTTTTCTCTCATTTTTTTTTTCAGATGTTTCTGATATAAGCAATGGCAGTCAAGCTACATGGTCCAAATCTGCCACAAAATTGGTTATTTCACTTTATAAAAAATACGAAAATAAAGTAGAGAAAGGCTTAATGAGAAAAAAAGAATTATGGGTTGCCATGTCTTCAGAAATGTCCAATTTTGATTATAAATACTCGCCAGAGCAAATCAACGGAAGATGGAAAACATTACTTCGAGCGTATAAAGCAATAAAAGACAACAATAAAAAAAGTGGTGCTGGGAAAAAAGTTTACGAATATGAAAAAGAACTTGACGAAATCTTTGGAAAAGACCCTGCCATTACGCCTATTGTAACAGCAAGCAGCACAAGTGCTAATAAAAGAAAAGTTGAAAGTGATAGTGAAGACTGTCTTGTTGAAAATAAAAAAACAGAAACAAAAAAACCAAAATATTCTGCTACATCAGAAATGATAAGTTTGTTGAAACAATACACAGAAAGTCAAGAAAGGAGATACAATTCAGAAGTTAATAGACGCGAACAGCAGTTCAGGGAAAGAATGGATACGATGAAACAGTTAGTGGATGTGCTTAAGACATTTAAGCAGTAAATTATAAATTCATTTTTGTGGTTGATCTCAGAAAATTGAAAGTTTTAGTTTTGTTTGTTTTGCAGATTGTATTATTTGCATGGACAATGATGCTAATTGTGTGTTAATGGAATGCAGACATTTAGGCGTGTGCAGCACATGTGCAAAGCAACTTTCAAACTGTCCAGTATGCAGAAGAGATATTAAGAACAGAATTCAAATATATAGATGCTAAAAATTGTTTCATAAGGACAAAGCCAATTTACTTTTACATGTATTTCATTTTTGGAGAAAAATTTTTTGTGTACAAGGTGTCAGTTGTTGAGATTTCTTTTTCCAAACATATCGTAAGACACGATTAACATGATTAAGATAAGCAAATAATAAAAATTGTGTTAAAAGGGCGAAGCCAATTTACTTTCACATGTATTTCCCTTTTGGAGAAAAATTTATTGTATACAAGGTGTGAGTTGTTACCGGTAAGAATGTAATAGATGGAAATTTATTGTTTGTATGTTTATATATGAGGATTTTTTTCTATAAACAGGCAGTTTTTATATTTTTTTTTTACAATTTGTTATGTTTACCTTAGTTTTAAACAGGTAGTTTTTATACAAATGTTATTTTCACTTTTTTATGTTATAACAATGTTTTTTTTTAAATAAAATGTTGATAAAAGTACATTCACTTTATTTTGTAGTATATCTACCAAACTTTTAAACAGGTATTGAATGTGAGAGGTACAAGATGCTTTATTCACTGATTTCATGACAATAGGTCAAAGGTCAAGGTTATGGTATTTTATTTTCTTGATAAAATCTCATGTTATATGATGTAGTTTGTTTCCACGGATTTATTCACTTTTTGACTTTTTAGGGGCCATTTAGGGCTTGTTGTATGGTGTGAGATTCCTCACTGTGTTGAAGACCATAAGGCTACCTCTAGATGCTTTGTTTTAGGTTGTTTTAATTTGGCAATGGGATGCCTTGACATTTATCCCATTTCCCTTTTTGATAATTATGACTTGACTCCCTGTTTTGAGTCCCTGTTTGGATATGATGTTTACATTATATTGGTATCAATCTAGATTCTATGAATTTTATACAGGTATAGAATCATTGAAAGGTGTAGATATGTGTCTTACAGCCCATCATCTTACCTTGACCTCATTTTCTTGGTTCATTGGTCAACTTTTAGTTTTTATATGACCATAAAATTTGCAGTTATATTTTGTTAATAAGTCTGTCATCATATTGGTTGTCTTGCAATAACCTTTGTTCCAGTTGACAGATTTCCATGAAATACTATTAAACAAAGAGATTCCTGCTACAATATAGAACCTTGGATTGAACAAGGAGGTCAAACCATAACTGGTCCGGAAGCTAGGGGCCCACTGGGGTTGAAAATAGTGTATTTTTTGTATGTTTCTATGCAATAACTTTTTTCCAGATGTACCATTGCCATGGAATTTTAAGACGAACCTCCATTCAAAATAAATCTGATATTGAAAACTGAGGGTCTGCCCCATCCCTTTGGAAACTAGAAGCTCAAAGGGACTGAAATATAAGTATTTTCATACTCTGATAGGTATATGGGGTATAGAACATTGATTTTTTTGTCAGAATTCATGCAGTGGTTTCTTATCAAAAATCTTTTCGTATTATACCAACAGAAAAGATTTGATGTTTTCAAGATACAAAGGATCAACAGAGCCAACACTCAATATCATCTGTGTCTAATACACAGATGCCCTCTGCCCTATGCTTACAATGTAGTTCGAAAGAAATTAACATAAACGCAAAACTTAACCAGAGCCACCCAAGCCTAAAATATAGGCCAAAATGACCCACCATTTGTGTGCATGCTCTGTACTATCCAAGACACACCCACTGATGACATTTACTGTTACATTATGCTAAATTCCAAAGAAATATTAAAACCTAAATTCAAACATTTACCAGAGTCACTCAAGCATAAAATGTATTTCATAATGACCCAACTATTCTATGACTGCTCAGTACTGTCTAAGGCACATCCATTCATAAAGTTTCATTGATATGCTATATTTAGTTTCAAAGAAATAAACCTAAATGCAAAACTTAACCACATATTTCTCATGGACGGACAAGGGTAACTCTATATGCCCCATCCAAATTTGTGGACAGGCATAAAAAAACTGAGTTATAGCTTATTGTAGATTTCATATTCTTTTTTTTTCACTTTATTACAAATGACAAGTACAGTCTAAGCAAGGTTCCTTGCAATAAGATCTCTCTTTAGGAAACCCTCAGCATCATTTCCAAATGCAAAGAATTGTCCAGCATTGTCAAATGCATTTCCGTCTTGTTCAATAAATTCAGTTATATCATCATTGTTCAGCAAACATATATTATGCAAAATACAACAAGTCATGATCACATCAACTGCTGTCTCAATTTCAATTGTATCTAAGTAAAGTAAACGTCTAAATCTGCCTTTCAACAAACCGAACGCCCTTTCTATAACAACTCTGTTCACCGAAAGGTAGTGGTTAAACTTCTTCTGCTGCTGAGTGAGGTGGCCATTGTCCCTATACGGGGTTAACAACCACTTTCTTATGGGATAAGCACCATCACCAATGATATGTTTGACAATGCCACACCATTCCAGCCCATGTTCCCAAAGATCTGACTGACGTAGTACCCGTGCATCATGGCAACTCCCAGGATAACCTGTAAAAACATGACAGAAAGACATGTCATGTGTGCAAACAGCTTGTAACTGTATTGAATGAAAGTTCTTTCTGTTAACATATGACTGTGGTCTATGTTTAGGCGCTTTTATCTTGATATGGGTGCCATCTATTGCTCCTATGATATTTGGGAATCCATTTTTTCTACTAAAGTGATCTGCTTCATCTTGTTGCTGTTGTTGATTTGGCCACGATATGAACTTTTGTTTTAAGTGGTTCAAAATTGCTGATATAACTCTGTCTCTACATACTATAACAGAGGAGTCACTAATTTCAAACCTTTCTCCAATTCGGTTTATTGTGTCTAGGCTGCCTAAATACCAAAGTGTCACCAACACTTGCTTTTTTGGCGATATTGGAGGCTTCCCACCAAAGCCTTTGTTGGTTAGTTCATCCAAGTCTTTCAAGTAGTTATACAGGATATCAAAATTACAGTAAGACATTCGATACATTCTCCTGAAAGTCTGCTCGTCATAAGCATCCACAACATCTTCAACATAACCATGTATTTTTGGCTTCTCCTGTTTATTTCTACAAAATAAAACAATAAAAAAAAATAAAACTAAAAGAGCTGGATACGGGGTACATCTTAAGCAGACATTACATCATTCTCTTCTAAAAACATGAACAGTATCAGAATATAATAAATACTAAACAGATTAGATGTTAGATCAGCCTTCAATGAATGATGAGAAAAGGAGTATTGAATGAGACATCATTGGAAAAAGTTTGAACAAGTTTGCTCAGTATGTTGGGCAATTGTAATGCATAAAGTATATGCAGAGTCCTCTAAAAGACATCTTTTGTGTGCATATGCATGGAAAAGTGGGGGCAGTGGTTGGGCTCTCATTAGATGACAACACAACAGAAATAGTATAAAGCTAGCTAGGTCATAAAAGCTATAATTTTTTTCTGGAATTTTTTTTTTTCGAAGAGCCAGTCGCCATTTTTTAAAACAAAATTATAGGAACAATATCTTTAATAAATTCATTACAGACAAACAAACAAATATTTGGCGTCTCAGTCTATAAATATAATCACTCCACTCCAGCCAAATATATTTATGTACACTGTAGTCAAACTTGCAGTTCTTTAATGTTTATAATAATACATGTACATGTATTAAAAACCATTTGATATTTGGTCCCTTTTTTTCCACCACTTTCCCTTTGATTTCTGCTGTTTTTCTATTATTTTGAAAAAAGTATGCAAGATAGTTCTTTCTTAACACTGGCTAGATTTGTAACTGGTTATACAGCGCACTATTTTCTAGCTATACATAATATGGAAAGATTTTTTTGTTTTTTCTTACTTATTACGCTATTTTTTTTTTTTACAAAAATGAAAGCTTACAAGGCAAATATCATTCCCGATAGAAGAGGTATGAAAGTATCTCCGCTGATATCAGTTTCTTCGTCTGAATCGTCTTCTAACATAGCTGCCACAATTGGAATTAATTTGTTGGCCATTTTGAATGTATCAACTTCCTGTTCCAGCGTATTTTATTCACGTCCCGGAACAGAACAGATAGAACATGTTCGGAACAGGTCATTCGAACACGACCCAGCATTCTGAATACGAATAAATGAACAGAAATTTATATCAAATCGTGCTCTCAACATTTAAAACGAGACCAACTAAACATTTAAAGCATAACCATGACATACGCCAATTAATTCAATAGAAAAATAAGGTCTTTTTACCCACATTGCCCGAAAGGGGCATGAGAATATTCTAAATATGTTAAGCATGTCCTCGACATTATTTCAAATTAAAATAAATTTTCTGCATGCCATTAATAAATGGTGAATAAATTTAAATGGGGTGCATATTTGTATGCCTCCTCGTCGACATCAGCACTTCCCCCCCAAAAATATCATAAAATCAAAGAGAAAAACGTAGTATCCAGAAAACGCTGTTTATTGGGCTAATGTCGTAATTATTCATTTAATTTGGTCATTTTTGAGATTATAAGTCGATAGTAATAGAAGCAGAAAGTGCGCAATGGAAAGGATTCAGAAGTGGACAAGGTCCAAAATTGCCAAAAGCATGACAAACTTTGGCAAACTTTGGCCAACTTTAGGAAGTATGGAATCAATTGAATGGAGACGAAGATGTGTTTAACAAGACGTGGAGACTATTATTTCGCTCGCTGTTTCAAATTATGTACATGACATAATAATGTAGTGTTTACCATAAACGGCCATAGTTGATAACAAAGTTCACCATCAGCCACTATTTTTACAGAGGTATTGCTACACACGACCCTATTTATTATTATTATGTTGACTGTGGTTAATGATAATCAGATTCTCGGTAATATGTTTTCGTTTCATATACTTACTTCAAATTTACTTCAAACGTCGAGCTGATTAAAGCGTCTCAGTAACATAGCACTATTCACTTTAAATGTGTTAAATTACATCTCAAGCGTCCCTATGACCTACCAGTATGCAAAAATAGAACATTTATCATTACATTTTACATGAAGCATAAGAAAACTTTATGGTTTTACTTTTATTGGGTGTACAACAAAAATATTTTCAGACGTTCACTGACAAGTGCTAAATAGTTATATTGTAAAATGACCTCAGTGCGTTGGTTGATGCAATTCCTTTATAATTGCGAATGCAAAAATGAAGTTTTCGCTTATCCTTTTCTCCTGACGAACCGTAAACAATTACCGTCAAAATCGAATGTGATTTACTA
>JAOXYI010289660.1:0-10519 GCA_028566495.1 Lithophaga antillarum
AATTTGATCTTTGAATGTTTATTGCTCCAGTGGTCATGAATTAGCGATCGCAATCACTCTGTCACGTGCACCCAGAACCCAGCAGAAATTAAAACTCGAGTATACTCATAATATTATAAGCATTGTAAAAATGTCTGTAGTATATTTATTTCTATAAGACCTTACCAACTAATTATTAGCCGTGTTGGTTATAGGCCAACTCGGGTATAGCAGTTACTTGTGATGGAAATGCCACGAAATTTATAACAATTTCGTATCTGTGCCAAAAATGTGAAATTTCACTACTGGTATTATATTTGCGACTTTTGAACAGAATGTTCCTAAAATAATAATCACCAAACTTTAGTCTTTAATAATGATTTTTAGGGTTTTTAATTGATTATGAATTATACATTAATTTATTATTAATATTTAACAAGCATGTTGTTAAGAGAATTTTGAAATCGAATATTTCATTGTCTTTAACAGGGGAGACAGGATACTGTTTCGTATGTGTATTACTTACTTCCTCATAAGAACTTTTTAACTATTCTTCGTTTTGATAACGTTGATCATTTACTTCTGTATATTGATGCGTTTCATCTGGACTATTATTACGCTAGGATTGGAAACTATATCTTTATCGATCGTTCTCGATCGTTGCATTGGAATTGCTGTCGACACTGTAACAATGTACGGCATGATTACATAATCCTACTAACCAGTGACAAATTCAACAGATTATTACAACTTGTTTATAATTCCCTGGATTCAACCATTACAAAATACGTTACTGATAATAAGATTTCAGGTTCCTCTGATCTTTTATCGCTACATGTAACTATTGATTTGGCTCCACTTTTCAACATTTCATGAAGTGGTATTGAAAGTCTAATATTTAACAAAAGTTTTAAGCTTTACATTTAGCTGAATTAGAAATTTCTAATCACTCTTGTAATATTGCTGATGTTTTTAACCTAAATATATTTTACCTTTTACTTTTACTTACACTTTACAAATTTATGTAGGATACAACAATTCATCAATAGTTTAGAGGGTAATTAAAAAAATATACCTTCTATTTTTATTTTTTATTTATTTATTTATTTATTTGTTTTGTTAGTTTTTTGTGTATATAAAGATGTTAAAGCAAATTGGCTACAATATAAATTATCACATTATCTTTTTTATCATTCAGTGGCATTCTTCTGTTGCCTCAGTATTTCTACATTGTTGCTATTGTTTAGTTATTTTTAATTTTTTTTTTAATTTTGGTTTTGTTTTCTGTTTTGACTATATATTCAAAATAAATGGTTATCTATATGTTCAATTACGTTTTCAGCAAGGTAATAAACAAAACAAATGCACAGAGCTTAGGCTGAATAGTTGTTTTCATTACTACGGAACAAATTTTCTGTTCTAGTGATTGTTTATGTAAAGATAAATCAGAATTGTTGTCTTTAAAGTTTCAAAAGTAAATTATCACATATGTTCTGATTTATATAAAACCAGGCGAATGCGGTCACAAAACGATTTGAAGTATGATATTAAAACAATCTGTTTCCTTAATTCGTTAAAACGTGCAGTCCTAATTACAGTAATCTTTGACATTCAGGTGTAAAAAGTTATGGATCAATTCATATTTTATTAAATGCATAGCAATCTGTATTGCCTTATTTCAGCCATTTTGTGAGTTTGTTGTAAGTGGTGCGATCATTCTGAACAGCACCATTATAGGGAACAAGTCTACAAACCAACATAAAAGTGGAGCAAATCGTGAGTTTTTTTGCATATGCCATCATTTACTGATTTTTTCAGTTGAAATATTTTTTTTTACCTGGGGGTGTTATCTCAAGTTTGTTTTCCTTTTGTTTACGTTTCCCTTCTAATACCATTGTAATTGTTCATCAAGTCATCAATCTCCCATAATCGGAGATTTAGTTCATGTCTTCGTGACAATCAAAAGGGCATTGAGCATAAAAGAACAAAAATAAGCAACTCATTGATGTTTTTCAGACTTTCTTTCTAAGGGATGAGGAGGGATTCGGATTTTTCCTTTGTAGGTTTACATTTTTTGTCAGTGCATTGGTACAGGAAGGTTAGATCTATTTCTTTAAATTATATGATAATGAACTTTGTGATGAAAACGTGTAAAAAGAAAGTAACAAGGAAAAGGAAAACGTTCACGAAGGGCACATTTCAGCCCTAAAAATAATGTATGTAATATCACAATATAGTGAATGTTTTTTTTTTCATTTCTTAAGACTTTCAATATTAGCCACCAAAACAATTTATGTGCATATTTTTCAGCTGTTATAGTGAAATGATCTCCAAAAGTACCAATACCAAGACAACGTAAAAGCGGATCCAGCATTTTGAAAAGGGCAGGCTTACCCGAAACCTACCAAAAAGGGGTCAAAAGCAAACATTTTACCGATTTTCAGGAGTTTTAAAAATGTTCGCCAGAAAGGGAGGTTCGGATCCTCTGAACCATCCCTTGTATCCACCACTTTAACAGTATAATACTGGGAAAATAAATAAAGAAGTCACAGACCAGATATATCCCGACAACACCAGTATAAACGTAAAAAAAAGAGAGCAAAAGAAAAAAAAGATCAAAATATTGGACACGATATGAATCTTTTATCTCATACAGAGAGAGAGAGAGAGAGAACGGGAATGAGATTGTGTTCCAACGGAGTAAGATTTTCCTGCTTTACCTCTGGTTCGAGTCGAGAAAGTCTATGTTCCACTCCGCTATTAGGCATTTGGTAGAATTCAACGGACAAGCGATCAGTGTTCTAATGGATACAAAATTATTCACCCAACTGCTCGACGTATTCCTATACTCTTATGAAGAAAAGTTTATCCAAAACCTTAAAAAATAGAAAACAAAATAACCTGGTCCTGTCACTTTCCATACTCAGCGTTCTCCAGGAATTGGCAGAGTGAATATTGCATATTTGGATCAATGATAAATGTAATAATTTAAGTTTTTGTTTCACGTTGAAAACCTATTTTATAAGCTACAACTTCCCTATTCCTATGTATTCTAGAGATTGTTTGGGATCTTATGCACCGGGGGTTCCTCTAGTCAAGTAAACTACTGTAATTAGGTCATCAAAAACAGAACTGAAATGGTCGTTACGAAAAATTTATGTTTGCCTCCACGACGAATGTTGTGTGTGGAATAAAATAAGCTTACCCCATTATTGCGTCATTTCCTCACTGTTGATTTTGTTTGGAGTTCGTGTAATAGCACCATTAATACCTTTTTGTGTTTATTTTGGTGTTATGTCCATGCTATAATTGTTGTTGTCATCTTTAAATATTAGACTACCGTCGAATTGCTATTTATACTGCTTTTACTTTGATGCAATGTGTGTATTTTATTCCTTTTAAGCCATTTATTTTAAGGTCGTTAAAATCTTGCAGTCGTAGTGTGTATGTATGTATGTACAAATTGTATGCTGTTCAGCATCAGTAGCCGATTTGGATTTTTTGCTTCATCGTAAGTTTCCATCCCATACCTCAGGTAAAACTAAACTATGACAATAATCCATACCACTTGAAAAACAATAGCCAAGAAGAGCAATTTGCAACTTGATTAAAATACAGTTGTGATATATCACTCTTTTCATCTTGACGATTAATGACAATTTGCAGCCTAATTCTTTCTAATTAGAAACTTTCAGAGCTGTGTTAAGATTTGCTTATCTTTAGAAGACTACATGAATGATAACAATTTTGATAAGTTTAATTCTGGTGGAAAAAAGAATTGAGATCGGTAACGACCAAATTACTACTCTAAAACTAAAACTCATTTGTTTTAGTAACTTTTGGCTGACTGGCCGCAGGTAATGAGATCTCCATATAGCAAAAATCTTCTTTCAAGAGTAGAACCTAGATATTTGTATAGTGTTGATTATTAGTTAGTACCTGACAATCACTCTCCGTTCCCTATTCATCTGCAACTAAAGGCATGTCACCATTTATATATATATATACGTCTCAAAATTAACACACACACAGTGTTTAGAATTAGATTATGTTGACATATTTTTGTCGTTTCCTGAGTGGGATTCGATATCATACCATTGTTTCACCTTTGGCACCAAATGGCCTGCACCATGTCCAGCGCCCTAGATCATTAATGACCTTGTAAAGTCAGGTTAACGCAAATATTTATTATAAAGGCCGCATAAAAAATATGTATTTTAAATGTTAGTGTTATGTAACATGTTACAGCAATTATTCCAAAAGCTACACGAATAAATCATATGAAATGTTATGTCTTCAAGTTAAAACATTTAGGTCGAATATTTCTAAAAGGATTCGTTTATAATATCAAATGTACGCCTGATTTCTTCATTAATCTTTGATAGAAACGAAGTAGATTTAAGGACTTAAATCAAACACGAATTTGAAGCAACTAGGCCACTTGCAGTGTTTTTACGTAATACTGGCGCCGTCTTGAAATCAAATCGTCTTTTACTGAAGTTTTCCCTATTAAACGCTTATGCTTCAAGTCAGAATTTTCAATTCTACAACTTATTATTAGCGCTGTTTTTGGTTGAATGCGATAGATGTTATCTTAACGTCCTTTAGATCATTTAAAACGTTTTTTCTTGCAATTTACTGTTTTAAAATTTGTGGAAGTATTCTAAAACTAAGGTTTGTCAGTGCTTTTCAACTTCTTGTTTTGTTTGGATTCCCAAACTTTTGACTCCGAGCGTCACTGACGAGACTTAAATAGATGAAACGCGTCTAGCGTACCAATTAATATCGGTATCGTTGATCTTTATTACAATTCAGGTTTTATGGCAAAAGAGATTATTTTAGTTTTAGCATCCTTTACAGTCCAAGGTCATGACAAAAAGAATGTTTTTAGTTTTTAGTTTCAATGCCCGTTCTTGAGTAGTAGTATCCTTGCTGCCCTTGTAAATGGAATCTTTGTATACCAATTGATACGTTATGCCGAGCGTGTTCTAGTTACAGTGACTTTCTGGACAACGGTAATGTGTTGGATCACATTTACATTTACATTTCTCGTTACTATTTTTAATTTATTTGACTGTATACGTTTCTTTCCCCTAGCACTCTCCCTTCCCTTTGCCGCTCTTTTCACACCAGACGCGGACTTCACTGGAAGGACAACTTGGGCTAACCACAGCTTTTTTACCACGCTGGATCACATTATTTTACATTGATTTGATCATTTGTATACCAGGCTTTGTAATTAAATAGTGTTAACCTACCTCCTGTTTGATTATTGAGCCCAGGATCAGGTTAAACTTACTGCATCGCGGCAGTACACCCAAGGATAAAGCAAATGGTTGGTTCATTTTAACTGTATATTTGTCTTGAAGTGGCTGGATGCCCAAAGGCAAAACAAGATCATTGTTTACATGTTTTGCGTCATATATAGCTTTGATTTTTGTACTTATTTTTTGTTAAATAATGAAGACTTGTTTTTCTCAAAGTGGCGGGATGTCCAAAGAGATAAGCAAGCCATTTAGGCCATTTGTCGAGATAGACTGTAATCTCGGTTCTGGAATTTCTTACTTTTAAATATGAAGTTCACGTTTATTTTCCGTTTGGGAGCGTTTAATTTACATTCTTCCCTCTTAAAATACATGTAGTATCTCCAATATTAATGGCTACACTCTCAAACACATTTATAGGAATTTCTATTATGTATAATAGTTTTGCATGAAATTTTAATAGTTTACACTTTTGCGTAGTTAGAGCCCGTAGTTCAGTCCAAATGGTTAGTCATAGCATAGATGTCATAGTAATAGAACATTTCATTTATATAAACAATTTCAGTGGACAATATGTGCTGACGTGTATAAACAATTTCAATGGTCATTGTGTACTGACGTGACGTCTGAACATTAATAATTTCTTAGTGCGTTTATGAACATGAAGCAATGGACAATCGGTCATCATCCAACACTATCAAAGGAAGCTGTGGACATTCTAGCGTAGTATCTAGCACGTTTATGATCGCTGACTCAAAAGATATGATAGGAAACACGGACAATCACACGATCCAAAATTGAACTGTTATTTAAGAGCAATATACGTTTCAACAATATTGTGTTCTGGTGACTGTTTAACAAAGGTCATTTGAAGATCGGTCAAAAGTTAGACTCCGTTAGAGATAAACAAGATCAAGTTGTCATCAGAAGTTAACATTTGTCTTAATTAACATCATTTCGACACGGTTATTTACATTTCCTGCAACTGCGACGAGACGAACTTTTAGATGCATCACGGTTGAATTTCACTACATGATGGTTTTACGACCATATTGTCAGCTTGCAGTAATTTTATTAACATTCGGATGTCTTATTCCGTTGATTGTTTCTGACCATGGGGTCAGCTTGCGAGCATCGTATTTGATGCACAGCTTGATGTGACAGACAGTAGTAAAATGCATCAACAATGTTCTATCAAAATGGTCATTAAGAGGTGAAGCATCAACAAGACAGCGTTATCGCAGCTAATTAATTAACTGAAAGTTTAACACCATTCTGAACCATGTCTAATTGCTCATACATTTATTATTGTGTCGTCTACAAGCCATTAATTTCACCATAGATTTGGAAACACGTGTTAGTCTGTTGGTTGCCGATTCAGTCATAGACATGTTTTACTTTTACCGTTTTTAATTATGCATGCCTTGTATATGACTATATTGTTTTTCTATGTTCAGTTTTTTGCCTTTAAAGTTATTTGCAGTTTTCCGGGTGGCGGCATCTTCATTTTTAGATGAAGATTTTTGGCGGTTTTATTGCCGCACCTTCATCAATATTGTAACGTCTTTTTTGTCGATTTCATCGTTTGTTAATTTTAGTATAAAAATTAGAAACTCATTAAAAACTTTAAGTGTGCCATTTTACGCCACATGTGCTGTTTGTCTTATTGTTATTGATGAACAGAGCGGAAAACTGCAATTATTGTTTGCAGTTATGTTATCCTTGGCATCTATCGTCTAAGGTCATGGGAGGACACGGACAATAAAAATAATTGATAAAGGCTACAGTAGTTGATGCACGAACGATACCAAAACCAAGAAAATCTCCCAGGCTACCTTTCCACTTGTTTTATGGAAAGATAAGCATTTCTAGCTCCAATTTTTTGGAACTGGAAATTATCATTGGTTGTGACCACGTTTTCCATTTTCAAAATAAATTATAAACCTTAACATAATTAACTTTCGATTTATACTCTTTATTATACTCTTGTATTTCTCGTACCAGTTGCAAATCTTTCTATTAACAGTAACGACTTTTCAAAACTATACAAAAACGGCGAAAGGGAGCCGAATAAAAGTCCATTTCGGCTGCTTGCTTACAACTCACTGCAATTAGGCTGTCGAAGAGTGACGAAGCTCTGCGATGAAAAGTCTCGGAAGAATTTTTCAACCCTTGAAAGTCGATCTCTTCTTGCCGACAAGTCTCGATCATTCGACCCTTCAATTCCTCCTTAGCTTCAAAATCGATTTACAAAAACTCAGAGAATTGCATGGATATACGTGAGCAGATAAGGCTCTCCAAGAGAGTAGGATAACGTGCGTATCTTCGTGTTGCAGAGAACTAAAGACAAGCCCAAAATTTAGAGTAAGTACAATAGTATCAGCATACTTGTTTTTTTTTCAGTGTAACAGACATAAATTATTTTGGAAACCTGTCCAAGAGCTTTAGACCGCAAAACAGACTAAGAGACACTATCCGTAATTCTTGCTTCTCTTGAAGAAATGATTAACAAAATCAGAATGATTAGATCTACATATATTACCCTTCTAAAGTTAAAATTATTTTGATAGGCACGGGAAACAGGAGAATTCGAATCCAATAAACAAAAAACTCACTTCCGCAAAAATAGTTCCTTTTGTTTCAAAAAAATGTGTACTCGTCTTCCACAATAATTGCCCTTAACCCTCTCAGATGTTAACCATGTGTAAAAACCATATACTAAGTGACACCCATCCAAACGTGAACAAATAAAAATAAAATCAATATTTAAAAAATATTAACGTATTTTTAAAAAAAAATCCGATTATATATTAGTAATTTCATTCCGAGAGTAAATGTAAGTCCAGTTAAAAAAATTAGATTTTCATTGTTTTTTTTTTAAATACGGGGTGGGTAATTTATACCTTTAATCCAGTGAAAGGGGGATGACAATGTTGCAAACTTACGAACAGTATAACCAGTTAAGAAACTGCTTTTTTGTTCCCAAGTATGCACATTCCTATTCACATTTTTACTGTAAACCATTTAAACGTTCAATTGTTATCCCTTTCGCAAATGTTAGTATTTCGGGCAATTTTCCGATGTCAAAATATAAAATAAAGTTTTTCAGTGTTTTTTTTTTTTTTTTTAATCAAACAGTATTTACAATTATAATATTTTCTATAATACTTTGCTTTTAGTAAAATGCAACTCGTGGCGAATATAACCATAAATTTCATTTTTTAGCATTTCCATAATTACCACATGTGTAACCTTGTATAAATCTTCCATAAATTTCTAAATTTATGGTTTCAAAATATTTTCTGCGGCCGAGAGTCGTTAGAGAGTAGCCAAGACAAGCTTTCAAGGGAGCAAGACACTGACAACTGCAACAGATCTATTCGAACCCTCTTTAAGCTTGTCTTGTTTCCTTTTCAACCCCTCGGCAACTGAGCATGTAACTTTTTGCCCGGGCGTTACTGTTCCCTTCTAGAAAAATCAAACATTCTTTGGAATAAGAGGCGCAAACTGAACTTGATAATCGATTACAAGCTCGCATCAGATTGTATGTCGGATTTCAGAATGGAATCGACCGCTGCACCCATTTGAATTTTTTCCTTTTTTAATATATTTAACATGTAGCGCTAACGAAATCGACCGCTTCACATATTTGAATTTTTTATTTTGTTTATATATATTTAATATTCAGCACTAGTTCAATAACAATTATATATGAATAATAACAAATGATTTATTTATTTATTCTCTTTATTATGTGTGCTTGTTGGTATTGTATAAACTTTCTAACTTTTTGCACAGCAGTAAAGTTTTTATTACTATATGTTTTATACATTTACGTTCAATAGAGTATGTATTGCAAGTTGTTTTAGAAATACATTGTAAATTGTAGAAAAAAATTTGCTAGGAATCATTAAAAGCAAAGAAACAAGAAAAAAATGGGTTTTTTGCATACAGCACGCGCAACACAACATATTGTTGACGTGATACATGTTAAAAGATACGATGTTATTTTTTGTTAAGAATGGTACACCTTTTACATGGAAAATAAATGTAGTTTTTGTCTTTACAATTGTATTGCAGGTCTGCAGGTAGATAGTATGGTCAATTTGCTAAATTAACATTTGCGCTGATGGAGATATCATATCTGAAAAGATATTTGTTTTCTGTATTGTAGATGTTTAGAACATTATGCACTTTCGAATATCTGTGCATTAATAGCATGGACAACAGAAATGATAATAACAAACTACAGATACGCTGTCGAATGAAAATCTGGCGATATGTGATCACCTTCGTCCGTCCGTCATACTTTCCTGGTGCGCGAACTCAAATTTTTTTTTATACTAATGTTTTTGGACGGGTGAGGAATTAACATTGTTGCTTACCATTTGTAGATGACCAATTAGTTGCTAAAAGTTCGATTTTAGTTACTGGGGTCCGTTTTAGGGCCAACAAGGGTATACTATGTATATATCTTTTCATGTGAAGTGAACTCCTTCCACGTTTTTTGAGGGTTAAGACTTGTTTCATTTGTAGATGTGCAATGGTAAATATCTGGACCACCAGGTCACGATCATATTTAATACCTAGGTGACGTGGCGCAAGATGTTACGTTTTTCGTTTTTTTTGGAAAGTGCAGGCATTTAGGGAGCTATTATCTATACTAGTTCTTCAATAACACGGATAGTTATATATCATGTTAAAGATTTTGACTAGTAGTTTTCATCTGACTTATTTAAAATGATATTCCGGGGCGGATTAAAGAAATAAACCAAGAATAACGGTATTTTAGGCGAGAAATATACGCATTATCGTTCTGTCTGACGTTCTCTAATGCCGTAAAATACTCAAAATCAAATTTATTATTGGTACTTAACCAAAATATGGAAGGGATTAGAAATATTGTAGCGGTTTTAGACATTCACCTTTCTGATAATATCCAAAATAACACAGATCACACTGTATAGTTTTTATATTTTACGTCGTAAAAATTGATGAAGTGAGCTTAAAGTCTTTGCTTCATACATGTAGAAATGTCCAAATTTTCTTGTTTTGTCATTTAAGGACGTTTTCAATGGTGTAAAATTATCCAATATTCAGCGTCCGGCAATATTTATCGATCGATGATCAACTCACCGGAAACAAATGGAATTAATCATAGAATGTTTTCAAACATGAGCTCTTCTCGTATTTTCTATACAGGTTACTTTTTGGTTTTTGTGTCGAAAAATAAAGAGACGAACTGAAAAAATCTTTTGTCTGATGAAATGTGCAAT
>JAOXYI010289770.1:0-10518 GCA_028566495.1 Lithophaga antillarum
GTTACTATATCTAGCCCCTACCCTAACCCTAACCCTAGCCCTTACCCTAGCCTTACCCTAACCCTAAACCTAACCTAAAACTTACCCTAACCCAACCCTAAATCTCAACTAAACCCTAACCCTACAGTACAGGGTCCCCTAAAGTAAAAAAAGGCCATTTTGAAGGGTAGAGATGTAACTTTCTTCAAATATCTATCAATAAACAATATCTTGGGAACAATATTTCGACTTACTTTGATTAATATGATGTTTAAATATAACATAAAGGCAAAGACAAGATTCAAATTTCTGTAGCTAGTGCCAAGTACTTAAAAAGAAGACAAAAATATTGAAAAATCTAAAATTCCTTAAATTATTCTTTTTTTTTCAAGATTTTGTGATTAAAGAAAATTGATACAACAAACACCAAATGCATCCAGATTTATTTGAATTTATTATTTTTAACTAGAAAACACAAAATAAATCCATTTATTTTATTTTGAACATTTAGGTTATCTATTTACATTTGGAAGACAAATATTGATCACTTTTGGTAAAATTTGGTAGAGGGAGGACTAACATTTTAGCTATGACTGCTGATGGACTAGAGTGAATATCAAAATCAGGTATGCAATTTAAAGTTTATACCCTAAGCTTTCTATTGATACCATATATGACTCCCTTGGATGACTTCAGAGTCTTGTTTTTCTACCTAAAAGATGCAATTTCATTAAAAACGAAAATTGGCCATCATGGATTACCGATTTTGAGCTATTTTAAGGCCCCATCCCATCAGGACCTTAAAATAGCTCAAAATCGGTAATCCATCCTAATATTAAGCGTTTTAACATCCGAAATTAGAAAAAGGAACATTATCTGAGACCTTCAAACAGTTGGTCCAGTTGAATCCTGTGTTGTGCGTGGTAGGCCTACCTAGCCAATGGCTTATTATTAGTTTTTGTGATTGATAAACTGTAACATTTGAGATATATATATATATATATATATATATATATATATAAACTTTCTTTCATACAATATTGTAAAAAAATATAAGATTACCGAGATTATACCCGAGCAGTTCTAGTTTCTGATTTTGAACAATTGACTGTATTCAGATATAGCTTCCACGAATTACAGTATTATATAATGCAATAATGACGTATATTTAAAAACAAACTTCACCTGTAATAAGGGTATTTTAAATCACAACAATGTTAAAAAGATATTTGAGAATACCAAAATTTCAGAAAAAAACAGTACCTGGAATTGAAAGAAAAGTAAAATATAAGGCCATACAAACTGTGTTATTACCAGAAACGTAGTTTATTATTTCTCCAATACTTGGAAAAGCCTTGTTGATATTATCTGCAAAGAAGTGATCTTCAAATTTTGTCTAGCACTTATTTTAGAATGATTTTTCTACCAGTTTGTGTTTTCCAGTGACAATCGGTAGTGTATTATGTGGATGAAAGTGGTGTTTATTTCATCTGTAGATAACACCCAAGAAAACATTTCCTTATGCTATTGATGTAAAATAGACAGAACTATTATCTACTGCTATGACATAAGATCCACTTGTTTCACTGAAGTGGTTATTGTCTTCTTCCTTTATTGTTACTTCTGTACTTAATTTTTCCTGTCCCTTTATTGGTATTTTCTGTACTTACTTTTTCCAGTCCCTTTATTGGTATTTTCTGTACTTACTTTTTCCTGTCCCTTTATTGGTATTTTCTATACTTCCTTTTTCTTGATCCTTTATTGGTATTTTTCTTGATCCTTTATTGGTATTTTTTGTACTTACTTTTGACTTGTCGCTCTGTGTCAGATCCAAACAAAGCCAGGTTAGAGTCTTTCCAGTCATACTGTTTTGGTTTTGTTAATGCTGTGAAAATAACACATACACTTTTATTGATTGTTAGATTAAATTACATATACATGAATATACTTCCAATGTGGTTTGGAACCACCTGTCGTAAGTATAAAGTCCCTAAAGTAACAAATAAACACAAAAGTAAACTCCTGTTATACCGTCTTAAAAACAGTCACCGAACCATCAAATATAGGCTTCATTTTTCCACGTAAGCCTTATAGTTCACCTATATATGTACCCCTTCAAATAGTTTCTTGGCGATACCTTGAGTACTTCCTTATAAACTACCTTAAACACAAAAGGTAACGTCTTTTTACACCGAATAGAAGCAAAGTCACTGAACCGTGAAATTTAGGTCAGCACCATTTCTGCACAGGAACATTATAGTTCACCTGTAGATGTACCCCTTCATCCAGATTCATGATGATACCTCAAATACTTCCTTATACATCACATCAAACACAGAAGTTAACCTTGTGCTATATCAAATGCATATAAAGTCACTGGACCATGAAATGTAAGTGACCGCATTTTTTTTTTTTTTTTGCACAAGAATTCTACAGTTTACTTGTATATGTACGCCATCACCAAGTTCCACCATGATACCTAAAGTATTTCCTTATAAACAACTTTAGACAGAAGTTAACCCTAGTGTTATACCGAATAAAAACAAAATCAATAAACCGTGAAATTCAGGTCACGGCATCCTTTTTACACATATTCTTTATAGTTTACCTATAGAAACATCCTTTCACCAAGTTCATGGTGATACCTTGATTACTTCTACATTATAAACTACCATAATCAAGTAAGTTAAACGGAGTTTAAAACTAGTGAAAAATGATGTCGGTGGACCATGAAATGTAGGTCACAAAATCCTTTTTGCGCATATTTTCTATAGTTCATCTGTAGATGCATCCCTTCACCAAGTTTCGGGATACTTTGATTACTTCCACATAAACTACCTTAAACACAAAAGTTAACCTGTGTTTAACGCCGTACGCTCGTATACACTGACAAAAACTATAGGCCCCCTTCGCCGTAGCAGGTTGGAGCATAAAAATACGACTAACGGAATAAAACAAAGCCTTCCACTTTAATTCTATATTATTTGACTTTCTGTATTGATCCACGTAGTGGCGGTTGTTGCTACACAGCTTCTGAGACTGAGGAAAGGATGACAAAGATTTAAAACGCTCAGTAATGATTATAAAAGCTTGTTCTGAATCCTTTGTGCATGTATTTTGTTGTGTTTGTTACATCATGTCTGAGTATTTGAATAAAAGTAATAATGTGCTTAAAGTAAACATTCAGCATTGACCAATTTAATACTATATCACTTAATTTAAACAAGATAGGTTGAAAAATAAAAACATATTAAAATGGCCTAACATTTCGCATTTCTTTCTTTTTGAAGTCCGCTACTTTCTCTATACTTTTTCTCTCAATAATAATGCAAAACTTACCCATTTTTCACTTCGTCTGTAAATAACCTGTACTGAACACGTCTGAAATGAAATTAAATGACATACACTGGCGGATATATTGGGATCTAATCATCCTTCCGGGTATTAACGTATGCATATGACGGATGACAGTTTATTGATCACCAATCATTTGTATTTATTAATTTCCTATTTAATTACCGGTAATGATAATGCTATAAGTCAGTATTTTGTCACTGCTTGTTAGGACTCTATCAGACGGACTTGTATCTGTATCGGAAAAATATTGCAGTATAAATATAAATTTTCGCGGTTGAATTGTTGGTGTTTCTCTTCATTTTCAACAATTTTTCAGCTATACCGTGACTAACAGACTTACTAGGGAAGGAAAGCTAGGACAGCTGTCAAGTTGACCGGTGAAAATCCTAACCTTGGTAGGTGTTTGGAAACCTTAACACATGAAGATGGGAGAGACGAGCTCGAACTCCCAACAATGGTGTTAGGTAAGTGGTCCTGAGTTAGCAACATTACCCACCCGGACACCCAGGACCCTGTAAATGTCAGTGTAAATAGTAGTAATACAACAGATAAGTTTTTATCTGACAACTACATAATCGGAAGATTTCCTGGGATTATAGTCTACGACCCAATTGTAACAAAATGTACAAAACTTTTTTTTTTCAATCGTACGTCATGTTGAGAGGTTAGCTTGGTTCACAAATGGTAATTAAATCAATTTGTTTGTTTGCTGGCAATTGTCCACGTAAATCACAGCGACCAGGTGTGCTTGCAGAGGAAGCTAAAGTGCCAGTGATTGTTTCAGGTTATGTATTTTCATGAAAACGGAAAAACTAGCTTCAAAATCAACCATTTACACAGTATATAAAGCGAAGAAAAATATAATGTATATTTTTTTCTCATAATTTGCATATATATTTTTTTTACTTTGTACAATTCATCTTCTTTTCTCATAATTTTGTATAATTCATCTTCCAGTCAATGATGCCTTTAATTATAAATTGAATCTCACGTAATGAATGTTGTATTTGTTTACATATTTTAAACCAAAAAAAATGTCTTGCCTTCTTGAAAGATGAACAATATTTTCAACTCGACATGACATCTTATTGCAAATTTACAATGGACAAAAGCATTAAAGACCTTCAAATTTAATGTTTCTGTGTCCCGGCTTGTAGTTTGAGCTTCTGGTAAAGACAGCAATCAGGCTACTGACGAATCACATTTCTTATGCTATCAGCCAGGCTATTTGAACAGATTTTTAAGTAACAAATTTTGAAGCCATATAATCAAGTTGAAGATTATATTAAATAGTTATAAAAATAATTGAATAGTTATTACGAAACATTAACTTTTAGATATTATATGATACATGATCATTAATATGTCTGTTATATCTTCACTATTTAAACAAGGGAAAAGGGAAAATCAGATGATCCTTAATCTATAACGCACTCTCTTTTCAGCATTATATGGTTTCCACCACGCCAAATATCACTCTCATTATAATAATATATTCAAATATATTCCTCAACGTCCACTTTTAAACAGAAAATCTATTTTATTGTCGCTTGGGCAAAATGGATGACACATAGGGGTCACTTTGTCATTTACCCGTGTTTTAGCTGCAACTCCGCATATACCATTCAATGGATTTCAACCAAACCTTCAGGAACTTTTCAGTATTTTTGTGCATTGCTCAAATTCTATCTCGTTTTTGTCAACCTATACCCCCTTTTAGGTGGGAATAGGAACAGGTGAGTGGTCTTTCGAGGGTGCCCATCAATCGAAAACCCAACATTTTTTATCGAGAGTATTCGAGCTACGATTCCGACGTTATGTATAATTATGACCTACTGGAATTTTTAAAAGAGTTTACCGACAAGTTTTCACCGAAGGTAGGTCAATGGTGTATTTTCTTTCCTATCAATATGTTTCATGGATTCATATTTCAGGATAAACGGTGATGACAAAATCCATTTAGTACACCCTATAAATCCAATGAGAAAAAGGAGTTTAATTTTAAAAATCGAACACTCTCTTTGTTAAAAATAATCACATAGTTTTATACATTAAACATGGGAAGAACATAGACAGTGAACGCAATGGTTCAACTTTATTTTGTCCGAATTTTAGCCTAAATATAGAACCACAAAATAGTTTAAATTTCTTATTTGTTAATGGATTTGCAAAACTAAAGTGTTTTCCGTTTCTTTTTCCCAAAACGTTTGTTTTCTTTCGTAGTATCTTCTTTTTACAGATCCTGTGAAACTTTCACTTCTTACTGTTTGCAAATAGAAAATATCTTGCAGTCATAATGCTTTGGATTTTGGGTGATTTAAATAATGATTTGGTAAAACCTTTAATCGCTCTTTCTTGTTTATTTAAAACATTGTTTCTCGTGAAGTCGGGTAAAAATATCGAGGTGTATTCCACTTATTCATTTAAAACAAAATAAAATCAGTCAAGTTCTGTGTCACGTATATTATTAATACTAAAGTATAACTAAAATGACATAGTCAGTAATAAATCCTCCGAATATTGTACAAATTTTTCGTTTGTTTAACATGAAAAGTACATATTCCTTTCAGTTTCATATAGGAGTTGACGATGAGGTTAAAATGAGTGTCCACAAAACGATACAATCATGTACAAATAATAAATTAAATGGGATAATGTTAAAATGTAACTGTGAACTTATTCAATATGTAAAGGGTTGGTATTATATTTATGGAGAAGGTGGAAAGCCATCAACTTAAGTGCTTCACTTCTCAGTCGCATTCAACTGATCACTCTTATCAGCGCTTACAAAATCATCAATAATAGCAGAAATTCTAGAAACTACCTTTATTGATTCAGTGTTGTTTAATAGACACCAAAATGTTTCACTCTACTGCATATTAATTGTATATTTATGAAATTACTGAAAATAAGCATTCGTGCGAAAAGTTCAGAAAATCTGAATAAAAACAGTAATATCTACTTGTGATTCCATTGTAGCATTTGAATGGTCTGTCTCGTGTCATTTTAGCCAGGTAAAAATATTCTGAGAGGAAGAGTGAGGCTGTCATGGAACAAAAGTTCCCATATAATACAAGTTCCAACCTGAATAAATATTATAGAAGTTTCGTTCCAAAGGAAGAAATATTATAATATTTATTCCAGACGGAATAAATGGTATACAATACTTGTTCCTCCGGGAAGAAATATTATAATAATGTTTATAATAAATTCTGTAGAGGAACAAATATACGTTGACAAGGCCACGTGGGTGAGGCCGCTACTCTAAACCCTAGAATTTTTATCCTGAATCCATACAATATCTCGAAATGATGCTGAAAGTATAACAGATATTTAGCTTGTGGATTCAGGATAAGTTTTCTCAGTACATACACCATGTACACATGTACTGTGGTTTTAAAACTTTCATCGCGTGCGAATGATATTATCAAATTTTTTACTTACATGTTTGAATTGATGTTTAATATTTACAAATCCAGAGATGAAAACGTATATATACAGCCTGTAACTCTTCTAGATACAATTTCAAAATAATACGATACCGTTTCGCAATGTAATGTATGACCAATCGATTCTCAATACACAAACTCAATCCAATGTCAACATACAGGTGAAGTATTTTAAAATTACCTGGATGAATAGACCTACAAAGGACAAACAAAAAGTTTAAATTTAGTAACCGAAAGTAAAATAAGGGAACGGTCTGAGTAAATCTTCATGTGATTATTTGTCATATTTTTTGTTGTTGGACATTCAATAAGTATCCAGAGAAGCGGCGTACTTTGCTAAATGACGTTCAATTTCAAAAATATTTTGATAGTGAAAATATACCCTATGCAAAACAGTCACCCCACTGCAGATCTGGCATGCGAAAAAATATCACGTTTCAGGAAGAAAATATGAGTTGTAATAAATATACATGTAATACGACTTTAAAAAAATATCATGATATTTCCGTAAATATCTTTAAATGTTATAATGTGCGTGTATGCAACGTAATAATATAATGTGTTTTTGTTTAAAGTGAAGCGCGTTCAAACAAATAAAAACTAGAGGCTCATATGAGCCTGTATCGCTCGTGACCCTGGTTATAAGTTGGCATATTGGTGATCATTGCAGGAAAGGCACCGTTTGGTTGAAAAGACGTCAATGTAACGTTGATCTTGGAAATTGAATCGTTGTAGGTAAAACGACATTGGATCAACGTCTAAAACATATCGATTCAGTGTTGATTCAGCCTCACTTCATGATGTCAATAATTTCAACGTTGATCGATGTAGCAATTTCGAAAAATTCCTCGTTTCTTCGTTGATCCAACGTCGAACATATCGACGTCATAAAAACAACAGTCGACGAATTTTCAACGTTGCTCCAATGTGGTTTTACCTATGCAGTTTCAGTTTCCAAGATCAAGGTTATACTGCCGTCTTTTCGACAAATTTGGTGCCTGCTGGATTGTTATTAATTCATTTCAAGTTCTGGTAAACACTCAGGACTTGGATCTGGTGGTCTTAATTTACAAAACATGAACTTTATCTCATGAGGTGTCTATTTCCGATGCTTGAGAAGTTTCTTTTCAAGTTTTTTTTCTGTTTGTGCTGATGTTAAACTTTGACTGTTGAGTGCTTTTATACCTTCATTTGTTAAATTTGCATGTCACAATTATGCTTCATGTCAAACATGTATTAATTTTCAGTTGCTGGCTTTTCAGAGTTTGTGTTCAACTTTAAACTTTGGACTCCAGGGATTGCACCTCATGGACCTTCATACATGTATAAATTGAATCTTCATGTCATAATGCTGATTCCTGCCACATATCATTTCATTTCTATTGCTGGTACTCAGGAGATTATTAAAGGTTTTCCCCACTGAAGCTAGTGTTAAAATTTGTACATCTTGGGCTTAGACCTGTTGTACTAATGGTCCATTTGTACAAAATTAAATCATTAATTGTACAATGATGCTCATTGTCAAATATTTCTTCTTTTTTACTGCGATCAAACATATTTTTTTTAACATTTTCTTCTTTGAATCCTATTGACTCATTAGACTTTCATTCGTTCAAACCTTAAACTCAGTGTTAAAATGATGCTTCTTGCCAAATATTATTATTGCTGGTACTCGGGAGATTAAGGTTTTCCTCACTGAAACTACTGTTAAAATTTGTATCCCCTGGGCTTAGACCTAATGTAGTAACGGGCCTTCATTTATACAAAATTAAATCATTTAATTTTACAGTGACGCTCATTGTCAAATATTTCTTCTTATCTACTGCGATCAAACATATTTTTTTTAACATTTTCTTCTTTGAATCCTATTGACCTCATTGGTAATTAGGCTTCCATTTATATAAACCTTGAAGTCGGTGTGAAAATGAAGCTTCTTGCCAGACATTACTGCATTTTTAAATTAGTAGCTCAATAGATTTTTATATGTTCCCCCACTGAAGCCTGGGTTAAAATTTGGACCTCAAAGATTTGGATGAAATAGGCAATAGAGACTTCTTTAGTATAAATTTGGATCTCGATGCCACAGTTGTTTCATGCCAAATTTTTGCCCAACTATTGAAACAGGAAGATTTATGATGGTTTTCGCACTTGAAGCAAATTTAAAACTTTAACGCATGCTCACGAATCTATAAGACCCTATGCCTTCATTTGTAAAATATTAAATTTTAACGTCACAACGATGCTTCGCGTGAATGCTATTGCATTTCTATTGTTGGCGCTTAAGAATATGATTTCTGAATATTTTCTGCCGCTGACTTAGGTCTTAAACTCTGGACCCCTTATACAGCTTAAAACTCCTTGATCTAGGGGTCTTTACTCATAAATATTTGAATTTTGATATAAAAAATAATACTTCATGCCAATTAGTATTGCAAATTCATAAGAAATCACCTCAAGAGGACATTTAGCACTAATAAACAAAATTATTCGAGAAGATTACAGTATTGAAGAACTTACATGATCTATTGATGAACAAAGCTCCAAACAGGATAACATTAAAGAACAAGCGATACATGCTATCCGAATGACAATAAAAGGAGTTTTTGCTCATCGCAGACATATTAGATATGTCGTAATTTTATAAGTATTGCGAATCCCAGTATTTTATGTTGGGGAAACATCATCACAAAATTTCATCAAGATGCGTGTAACGGATGCTGAGATACATCTAGCACCAGACCAAAATCAGTTTGCTGTCACAACTCAATCAGTTCTGTACGTTCCAGCAAAAACGATCACCAGAATACAACGGTAATTGGGAGAAACGACTTCTTCCATGCTAAAAGAACTGGATCATTTTGACCTACATTTTACGCTTCAGGAACTCTGGTTAAGTTTTGGGCTTATGTCCATTGAAGTTATTCTACAACCTGTTCAACAATGAAACTTCACATGCAGGTACATGTTGGATAGTTTTAAGCCATGCTAAAAGAATTAGATCATGTTGACGTACATTTTACGTTTTAGTGACTCTGGTTAGGTTTTGCGCTTAGGTCCATTGCAGTAATACCACAACATGTACAACAATGAAACTTCATATGCAGATTCATCTTGGATATTTCTTAACAACAAAAATTTGGTCACCTTGACGTATTTTTATTCTTCAGTGACTCTGCTTACCTTTTATGCTTAGGTCCATATCTGTGGTACTAGAATCCGATCAACAATGAAACTTAGTAAATATATACATCTTGGATAAATCAAAACCACAGGACTAGTAAACAGAAAACACGTGTCTATTTAATTTCTTGGAAAAATGACTTAACCTCTCCCGCTACATTAACTGTACAACAGACGTTATTACTTAGAACTTTGTAAGGTCGCTGTATCACATACATTTAATATAATATATTATTCTTAAACCTGGGAATTTACTTTGTTTTAAGTAGACTTATGTAGAAATAATTTTCATTAACGTTTGTTGTACCACTTGTGATTGAATTTAATAACTGTGATATAATTTTTTTCCTTGTATTGATTTATGATAAAGTTTATTTCTGTACGGAATCTATTTTAAAATTGATATGCCTATTTTTAAGTCATAGCGGAGAAGTTAGACGTTTTCTTCCTGTTTCGATTTTTTTTTTGTATTTACAATATAGGCTGTGTCACTCATGTAAGATTAATTGATCGATTTGGCTCACCACCGTTTTCAACAATTTTTTCAGATATA
>JAOXYI010289881.1:0-10518 GCA_028566495.1 Lithophaga antillarum
AATCAAATACTAACCTGAAGCCACTAGGAAACCAGGTGAGCGATACAGGCTCACTCAGGTGAGCCTCTAGTTTAAATAACATTACCGAAGGAATGAAGAAGGCTCAGTAAGGGTCTAATAGTATTATGAACAGAAGTTTGGGCTAAAACATTATTTTGTACAAATCCACAATAACCAATGAAGACATTGGTTTAGTTTATATATACAAAAAATAATACTGTTTTGCACTTAAAAGAGTAGATCCGAAAAGGGCACATTTGTCGCTAAAAATACAATATGTAACATCGCAACATAGTAAATTTCAATTTGACTCAAAATTTACCATTTTCATGCACTTTTTAACTGTATTATCGTCTAGAAAACAATGGTCGCACCCTTGTTCCACATTTTTGTTGAAAAAAATGTCTTCGAACCTATAAACATTTTTGGGCAAGAATAGTTTAGATTGAGGAATGCGAACCATGTTTTCTAGAGGAAAAATTGGGTGAAAATATGCAAAATTTAGACAAAAACATGGATTTCCACTCATGAACGCAGAAATGTGACGTCACTGTGACGTTAATAATAAAGTTACATGCCGGAAAGTATCAGTTTTTCATTTGGTAATAGCCTAAATTAATATTTCCAGTTATTTATTATGCCTTTAGACAAAATGTAATTTTTGCTCACATTTAGGGTCATTTAAGACCTTTTCCGAACATACTCCTTTAAAATAGCGTCACTATGGCGTCATAAATACCATGTTGTTGAGGCAAAAATCATGTCTGTTGTCGATTTTTGTTATCATTTTACCGACAAGAAAAATTTACTCATAAGTAGATTGTAGTTTTGTTCCAACAATGTGATTGTCTTCATTTTTATGTCTGAAATAAAGCCTTCGTGAACTTACTTCTTTCATAATTAACTGAAAAGCTTTTTAAATAAAAAAAATCCGAATCCTTAATTATTACTTTTATTATCTTGTGATAATATGATAGGTTTAACGTTCTTAACATTCAGAGTTAGAAAAAATGTTCCCTTTATCTATAATAGTTACGACGATAGTAGAACACCATCGTGACGTAGATTAGGTATAAGTTTCAAAACGTAAACGTATTTTTCATTTACCTGGATAATCGAGAATATACAGTAACACATTTTTCAATAATTGTAATACTTTTATACACAAATGTCGTATACGTTTTACTTTGAAGTTGTCTATATTGCCATCGAGTCGTCTATTACCAGAATGCAATACGGTCATGCCAATGTTGATATAAACGTCTTTTTCGTGTATCATTAAAACGTGAACGCTTTAAATCTTTTCAATATTATAGACCAGACTTCATTTAAAGCCGGTAACATTATATTTATTGTTTCAATGAAAGTATATTAAGTTCCTCAACGATCATGTGTACTGAAATATCATGTTATACATTGAAAACGAACTTTGGATAAATGAGTTTTGAAAACAAATATTTTCAATCTCCAAGGGTATTATGTGCTTGATTCATGTGATCGTAATTTCAGTCTTTATTAAAGCAAAGAGCTGTAAAATGTGGTATGTTTATTCGCCAAAGATATATTATCCCTTAAATGATTAAACTATGTCAATAAAGTCTAACAATTTCAATGTCCTTCTTTTTGTGTTTATTCGTTCACTATTCCGCCTATCGTAGGATTAATATTGTCCATTCTAAAAATTTGTTTATTGCTTTCTCTGTTTTACATTGTATTTTGGATGTATAGGTACCTGTGTTTTGTTGTCTTACACTTTCAGAGTAGTATGTGTATTAGCATAATTTTCACTTACGGGGATGCAACAGTGTGTATAATCAAGTAATATGCTAATCATAATAATAAAAGTATGTTTGTAAAGGGATATTCTTCTGGTAATCAGATAGTTGATATATACGGATAAAGTTCCTCTTTTTTTTTTGCCTTGTAATAAGTTACACAAAAACACTAAAGTCTTATTCACCTTTAGTCGTGTTCTCGGTAGAGAACAAACGACTTCTGCTGTTAGAAGAATTAGATTTCACACTTTCCCGATTCTTCATCGGCACTTCCGTTTCCAGCTTCCGCGGCGGAATAATATTCACCACAGTTCTCTTTCGCGATAAAACTTTAACTTTGGAACTATACTTCGCACTGTTTTTACAGTTGTGCGTAGCAGTTCGTGTTACATATCTAGATTAGATATAAAATTTTCAAAGTTTCACTCGGTATATTTTTAGATTATATTCGTTGGAATTTATAACACAAACAACATATTATTATGAGTTATTTCCAGCTTTGTATCTATGTGACATTTGATCGTCGGACTAATTCAAGAAGTTTTAAAACGTTTTTACTTTTTCACATATTCAAATAAATATAAATGAACGTTTTATTTACGACATAGATATAGGTCGGGAAAATTCTGATTTGCAGATTACGCAAAGCATGGATGAACTGGCCATATATCTGAAAGGGAAGTCGATTGCGAAAGAACACGTGCTTTGATTATTTATCAGAAATGGCAATTGGCTATAGGATAATAAAACAACTAATAAATGTGTAAATGATACCTTTTCTCCACTGGGAAAATCCTGATGCTAGTACCTATATAAAACGTTGAGATATATTTTACTCGAGAGAGCACTATGCTATCACAGAAATCTGTCTGACAAGGAAGTAGACGTATATCCGCTGCGGAAAGCTATTTCAATTCATTTACATGACTTTTTGCGATCATTTTGTTTTGTAGATTTTCTGTTACTGCAAGATATTATGTGTTACTTTCGGTCTCAGTGGACGAATTATCTAGATAGTCGATCACATTTCCCCGTGTATACCATAGTCTGTCACCTTTAAGACTGAGATTTTACGGATGATGTAGCGCAAGAGTCGATTGATGCATAATTTAAAAGAAAAATCGCTTGCCAAAAGTTGATGGTTTTCTATTCATTTGTCTATTGGTATTACAGATTTCTCCAACGACGATGAAACATTGCTAACAGGCGCTACAAACTATTCAGACAAATATTTCTATGTTTTTGTTTGTCTGTTTATTTTTGTTGTTTTTTTCCTTGCGTTATAACTGAATATTGTCTTTAAACGTCCATGATTGGATTAACATCGTTTATATAGGTGAATTAATTTAAAAAAATACTACATCATTTTAATATCAGTTTAGATACTAAACAGGAATAACTGCGGTCAATCAATCCATTTTATGAATATTTTATTGCAAATAAATGCTTATTCATATTAACACAGACTGAATCGGTTTAACAAGATTGATTAAGCCGAATTATACCCATTTATAAGCTATTAATGATTTTGATTTAGTCATTTGAGGTATTTTATTGAAATAGTAGACTGATCTACGAAGCTGGTATCTGTTTGGTTGAAGTATATTACATCTACAGTATATATGCCGTTACAAATATATTTAGTTATGTGCATTTTCGAGGCAAATGAGTAATTATATAAAGATATACAACGTTGAATCTTATAGAAACATTTAGAGCAGTTAGAAAGAATAACTCTCGTTGTTAACGAAAGGTGGACATATTTATCTAAAACCAAAGATGCCTAAGAAACAGATTTTTACATTGATATTAAAGTAGTTACAGGAAATAAGTAAATTATTGTATATACATTTCAAATTTTATTGATTGTTGGAGTTCTAAGATCATGTTCAGAAATGTTTACTAGAAATAACATGGGATTTTCTAAGATGTCGTTGCCATGCTATTCGACGTTGATATTATGGCAACCAATTTTAAAAGCTTTTCACCTGATCATAATTTACTGATATCAGAAACAGAAATCAGGACACACTATCACCAAATATGTGTTATCATTAAACTTAAAAAAATTGTCAGGTGGGATTACATTTTGAACTATAACAAATGTTAAAGGTATAAAACCTAAAAAGTCATACTCAACTAAAAGTAGAGTAAAATAAACCTTTTCAAAGTTAGTACGGCGCCATCTTTTATTTGCTCTCAGGCGAAACGTCATAGACGAAGTTTACTGTGACGTCAAAATTGTCATAACGAACGTCCTGGGCACCTTTGACGTCACACTAAACTTGGACGATGACATTTCTCCTGGGTCAAATCCAAGATGGTGCCGGACAAACTTTGAAAAGGTCTATTGAATTTGAAGTAGGGTACCTTTATAATACTATCTCTTTTATGTTTGATGTCGTTTTCCTGACACGCTTTATATGAACCACAAATAACCTCGACTGTAATGATATGTCCACTTTTTTAAAGGTCAAGTAGACATGACTACTGTAAGCAATCTATAAATCTGTTTTGTCCGTTGTTTTATTTCTAATGGACAATGGAATACGATATAAAGTCATATTAATCAAATGACATTACGTTGGATCAGTCGTACGTTTTTTCGATTTATTGTGGTTTTACATGAGACTTGAAATAGAAAAATTTTCGGTTCCTTATTTCAATAAAAGTAGCTTCCATTTTAACGGCATATATAAATTAAAATGATCATAAACCTGTTATTCAGCAAAACTCCTCAGTCTTTTCACTGCGTAACGATTACATTGTGGTTTCGCGGTAGAAATTGTCAAAATACTTTAACATTTCAGGATAGTAATTGTAAATTTCCAAATTAATGAACAAACAAAATTACAAGTTTGGGTAGCCGCACAAAAATAGATGTTTTATGAGGTTACTAGTTTCCCGTTATTGATAAATTTCTGAGACTGTTAGTCATTTGAGGTTCTACAAAGACCAGTATGATATCATAGAAATTATAAGGTTCTGTTTCGAGGTATGGGTGCTGTGCAGCTAGAATTATTGTGGGATAAATAGACTTCCACCTGTTTCGTATGTAAAAACTATCAGCAAACTTAAAATTGTCCTTTCTGTGAGTTAAAAATACTAGAGAGCATATGACGATATATTTTGAGTCAGAGAAACAAAGATTCCATGGTACGCAAAATCTTAGCAAAAATGTCGTCTTTTATCAGTGCAGTGAATGCGTTTGTATTTTCGTGCGATAATAGATCTCATGCGAAAACTGGTCCTTGCGCTCTTAAATTCCCTTCTTCTAATGAGAGTCAAAACCGGCAGTGCATCCCTTTTTTAAAATCAATTATTGTTTATTACATAAGTTTTCCTGTCACGATAGGCTGAAGTATTTCAAAAAGTATTACTTCGGAAATTTTGTAGTTACCATCACGAGTAGGTTGACCATTATGGAGTGTCCTTACAACAAAAGACCACACACATGATACCTTAATCATAATCATTACCAGTACTCCTAACCTGAGTTGGGACTACTTACTGGATTTATAGACTGGGCAATACAACGGGTGCCAGATGTCGACCAGGTCATGCTTACCCTTCCGAAGCACCTGATGTCTCTAAGAAATTCTGTTGGAGTTCGAATTATCCTAGCTCTAGTTTTTAGTTTATCCTTGCTTTAGGTTATTTTGCTTCCATTTTTGTATTTGTGTTTGGTCGTTTGTTGGCAACAGGCTTTTCTGGACCTCCGAATACGTTTTGTGGACATTCACTTTGGTAATCGTCTCATTCTATCTTTGTTGGTAAAGGCCTTGTTTGGCCTTCTGAATGTATAATTTTATGAACTTCGGTAACCTTCTCATCTTATAAAAGATATGCATAGTACTTAAATATTTATTTCTAAACATTTTTTTTATTGCAGATCAATGAAACAGAAGACGATCCATGTATGAAAGTGAATGATACCAACAAAACAAGTGAACTTTGTAACGATAACATTTTCGAAGGAATTGGTAATATTACTGAAGCAACTCATTCAGAAGGCATACTTTTCTTTACATATTTTACACCGCTCATATTGGTCGTTGGAATAGTGGGTAATATCCTTTCATTGATGGTGTTTGTAACGAAGAACATGAGGAAGCTATCAGCAAGTGTTTACCTAGCTGCTTTGTCTACAGCGGATTTACTTGCACTTATATTTTTTGTTCTTATAGAATGGGTAAAGGGAGGTAAATTTGGAGGTCACACAGCGCCATTTCTGCACGCCAATGGAGTCTGTCAGATTATCATTTTTCTCACATACGTCTCTCGATTTTTGTCTACATGGCTCGTTGTTTGTTTTACACTGGAAAGATACATAGGAATATGTCACCCATTAAAGAGGAGGGACATTTGTGATATGAATTCCTCTAAGAAAATTGTCGTTGCAACAATTCTGATATCCGTATTTATTTCAGCGTTTCGACCATGGTTCAACGAAGTACGCCATATTGGTCCAAACAAAGTACCGTGGTGCATACGTCAACCGGATCACGTGACACTCTCATTTATTTACGACTGTGTATTTGCCGTATGCATTACGTTTTTGCCATTTTTTATAATTACTGCCCTAAACATACTAATAATTCGCACATTAATTGAAAGGAATAAACGGCAACGTAAGATCAATGTTATAACAGAAGAAAGCATTATTCGTTTTGAGTTTACAATCATTTTAATCACGATATCGTTTTGTTTTATTGCTTTCAACACACCTTATGCTGTCGTTTGGTTCCAGCATTTCCTACAAACTCATTCCAAAACAGTTTCCTTAAGACTTGTAGGAAGTAAGCTAGACAAATCGCAAAATATGTACTTTTTCACGAAAACCATATTCTTTATGAATTATTGTGTTAACTTTTTTCTGTACAGCGTTACAGGTGCTTACTTCAGAAAGGAATTGAAAGCATTGTTTACATTCAGACGTAAAATTCACGAAAGTTATCACAGATGTTCAGGACAAAACTCACATCAGTCTAGTACTACCCCAAACTCATTGGTATAACATTGATGTAATTGTTATATTTACTACTTAGTGGAATTAGGAAAAGTTGATTTCTGTGTAGTATATGATTTATAATCTGTATGCTTCTCACAAAAGCTTTTATTTTGAATACTTATCGGTAGATAAATCTGCAGCAGTGGATCCAAAATCAGACAGTACAAAAATTGCTGACAAGATAAGTTCAAGAGTTGATTATCAACAGAATAACATTAGTTGGAATTACGACTGTGTGAATTTCCATTTTGTGCACGAAAGATTTCATTTGTTTCCTTGATTAAGTTAGAAAAAATTAAATGAGAAAAAATTTACATTGAAGGAATAGTTAATGCTTTTCATAAAAATAATTGTTATGAATTCCTGCCTTATATAATTATTCTTATTAAAACTAAATTTTAACAAATGTGCAGTTTTTATTTATTTTACGAACAATTACATGTACCAAATACAGATGACAGCAGTTATAATACGACATAAAGTTAACTTCAATTCAAGAATCTGTTTGATCAAAATTTCTGTTTCAGAAGAATAAAAGCAGAAATTAAAAAAAAAAAAACAGTCCTAATAATTGGTTTTGTGGAAATGTCTGTTTTGCCATATGAAGTTGAAATCTTTTGTATCATGTCTTCCCCAAAAGGTATTGTAACTGTCAGAGTTGCTTGAGCTGAGAAATATTATGACAATGACCGGAAATATAAAAATTTGTTGACCGGCTGTAAAACAATAACACAGTGTTTGTTTATATTATATTATATATAGTGAAACAAAATATTAAACATGTTAATTGCTCAAAAATATGCATTAATGTTGAAACAGATTTTGAAGTTTAAAAAATAATATGCATTATATAGAAACTAAAACATTTAACGCATGAAAACTCTTGATATAGCATGTATAGGTCAACGTTTTCTGAATGAATACTATTGTGTATTTAATCTCACTTTATATAGACCCAACTTGAAATTTGAAAAAAAGATTATTTTGTTTCATATTTAATTTATTTCATGTTGATTAATATTTGTTCTTGTATATGTCTTACATTTGTATTCAGGATGTAGTTTATATTTCTTTAATATCCAAACCTATGAAATAAACCAAAAGAACGATCATATCATTGAATGTTATATTAGGGCTGATTCCATCTATATCGGAGTTTGTTATTTTGCGCAATGTATTACCTTAGTACTACATGTAGTAACGAAACAGAAATAGGTATAGCACTACATGTACATGTATACAAGTTTAACGACAAATTGTGTTGTTCCATTATGTAGCAACATTAAATTGTGTAGCTCGAGTAAGCAGTAAAATGTTAAGTATGAGTCGGGGTGGGGAGTGGATTGTAGGGATATATCGTCATTTTTTTTTTCAATTTTGAAGATGTATTGTGACTACCAAACTTACCGGAGTCGAAAGCCGATACAACTATCCAGCAGGTGAAACCCTCGACCTTGGAAATGTGTCTGGAAACCTTAAATCTTGAAGCTGGTCAAGAAGAACTTGTGGTTTTAGGGTAGTGATCATGAGTCAGCAACCTTAACCGATTGGCCAGCCAGGTCCAAAGTAATGATTGAAAATTAATCTGGACAAAATAAGACAACAGCAATACAAACATAAAAAGAAGATATAACAAAAAAATCCCGAAAAACCTGGACAACATGACAGCCAGAACAAGATCGGAAGTAGGCGAATGAGAACAGGTACATCAGTACATTAGGTATCACCTGTCTTTGAAAATAACACCTACTATGATGCTTCAATTTTTCAGTTCTTAATATCAATATACAAGTAAGAAGTTTCAGGAATAGAGAGAAATGTATGAGGATATGTATGATCATCTAATTGATAAAAATAATCTTTTAATACAAATAAAGCACCTTACAAAGGTTCCAACGTTAGAAAAGAGCAGGATAAAGGGATTTCTTATTTGTTTGTAATACCATCGGAACGATCGGATATACATTCTTTGCATTTCGAATGCATGAAGCCAGAATATCATTTATGCGAATAAAAAATAATAAGTTGTAAGTGAGTATAAGCGATCTTTAATAATGAACCTTACTTTACTTCCTTTCATTAGACTTATCTAGCGCTCACTATAAAATGTGTCTTAACTGTAACCGACATGAATATTTATATTACTACGACTTTACATTGTATGCAGATGTATACTAATACCTGAATATCCAACATGCATATATGCAAAATACATCATCCGAAGACGCTAAAGTTCCAATTTATGTAGTTTGTATAGACAAAATGTATTTTAAACCATAATAATTAAATTCAGCAGCAGTAATTAACGAAGTTTTACGTTCTACGCTGGAGGACCATCTAACCCGAATTCTGAGAATGGAGTTTTCAACAGACAAATTATATTCCAGTGGGTATAAAATGTCACTCGTACTTGTCAGCTTATTTGCACACTCGTCTGAACCAATTCGAAGCTTTCTAAGAGTAAGACAAAGAAATTAACTTTGTTCTTGAATGTCAGATTTCATTGTACAGATGATCGTACAATCTTGTAATGATGTCTTCAAAGGCGTTGTTTTGGTCATTGTCTGAATGTAGGGTACAAGGATAAATACTGCAATTTTAAAAACATGTCATAACACGTAAATTCCCTATTAGTCGACCAACTCATGATCGCCACCGTAAAACGTTTGGAGTGATGACCTTAGTTTCGGTTTTTGTTGTGTCAGTGTTTTGCTTACCTCTTTTGTGTTTGGTTTGTGTTTGATTGATTGATTGATTGATTGACGGTTTCTTTAGCAATATCTTAGCTATATTGTGGCGAGAACACTAGGTTTGTGTTTGATCCTTTATTGCTAATAAAGGCGACAGAAAACCGGAGGAGCATTCAAGGTGGAACAATCCGAGGACATAGGCAACATCGGGAACAAGGAAGACAAACAATACATGAACATACAACAGAAAACACAACACAGAATCTAAAAAAGTAGATGAGCAACACGGACCCCATTAAAAACTGGGAGTAAACCTAGGTATTCCTGAAAGGTAAACAGTTCTATCGATCTTGTCTGCTCCGCAGGATGTATGATTTATGGACTTCGGTACTTTTTTTTTCTATTTGTCATCCTAGTTTGATTGTTCACCCTTGCTAGGAGACTTGTTTTTGTACTCATACGAAGCAGAATTTATACAAAAAAGAAACGCTGGCTAAATCCTTTAATTTCACTTTCAGATACATTGATGATGTGCTGTCTCTCAGTAATCCTCCTTTCAGTGAGTGTTTACGTCTTATATATCCTAGTGAACTTGAAATGAAGGATACTACAGACACTAGAAGGTCTACTTCATATTTAGACCTTTTCCTGGAAACTTGCACAGATGGACAACTCAAATCTAGCATCTGTGATAAACGTGACGATTTTATTTTTCCTGTCGTCAAATTCCCTTTCCCGAGTAGTAATAGACCCTCTTTCCCGGCACATGTGTTTTACGTTTTTCAGTTGATAAGCTATTGCTAATATATGATTTTGGGGTTGCATGACGAGTGATGCATGCATAGCAGGAGATGCTTACCATGTCGACGCATCTGATCTCACTCCATTCTGGATTTCATGCAATTCCAGCTGTTTGTACACTTGGATTTGTCATCCGAACTGATTGCTGTATTTTACTTTTTATATTTTATCAACTTTCTTATTAAGACTCCTATTTCTAACATTTTTAAAAAAAATTCAAAATGCCTTAGATTTAAGTATC